>CM068296.1:17598927-17844791 GCA_034768395.1 Linum lewisii | reverse complement strand
TTACGTGCAATGGATCAAAAGCTCACATTTGGTTTGCTAGTCAGATTCGGTCATTTTCATGCAATCAAGGCGACAAACTACAAGTGTGATTTTCAAAAATCTGTTTGACCAGGCAATTTAGCATCAAAATATACACGTTGGTTTTCAGGTTCTAGGTTAAGCATTCTAAGCATCATTATGATAGATTGAATAACAACTTAACATCAAAAATCAAGAACCGAGCAATTCTAATGCTAGAGAAACTGGAAAGGCACCACGGAACACACAAAAAAAACACAATTAAGGGCAATCAAGTTCATGCAAGGTTCTCTAGCATCCTACCCCACACTTATACCGTTCTGTGTCCTCACAGGACTAAACTAGATTAGAGAGATACGAAGAACCTGGAAGGTGATGGTTGGTGTAGTGGATGAGCACGGAGAGTCCGGAGCGGAGCGGAGTAGCTACTCGAGTTCCTACAAAACAAAAACAACAGAAAGATCAAAAGGATACTGGGACAAGTGTCCCGGATCCACACAGAATAAAAGTCGAACAAAGAAGGTTTAGGGGAATTTTGAAAATATTTTGACTTTTTTTTTTACGGATTTTTTGGCGAAAAGAAGTGCAAGTTTTTGCCAAAAATTTTAGTTCAAAACGTCTGCCGGTTTTCAAATAAGTTTTCACCGAAAAGTTGAGCTTAAAATCGCCTGGAAAACACAGGGGGTTTTCAAAAGAAGTTTTCGCCGAAAATCTAGATGGTTTTCGCTGAAAACTTTACCCTGTAGGATTGAAAATATTTTCGCAATTCCGGCAAACTTCAGAAAATCACAATTAAATCGAAAAAATCGAACAACCTCAAACAACTTGCGATTGAAATGATGACATACAGACTACACACGAAAAATAAGAAATCAAGCAAACTGGCACTTTTGGCTCCCCCGAACTGACTCTAAAACAAGGTGTTTGACACAAATTTAAAACTGATTCCAGCCGTGGGTTGCCTCCCACGAAGCGCTCTTGCTTAACGTTCTTGAGCCGGACGATACCTGGGCGGCGATCAAGAGACATCCCAACTTAGGATTTCTCTTAGGCCCGAGTCGGAGTTCATGGAATACAGCTTTGGGAATCCTCCGGCAAGTGTGAACTTGTTCCCATTTGCGTGAATTATCTTGGTTCGTTCTTCGGGAAGATGACCAGAATGTTTACAAGGCCTGAACAGTTCTTTCGAAGAAGCGTCCTTCAAGGATCATTCTTCCCTGGTGGCTCGGTAGACGAGGGCTGAGCAATCGGCTTCCAAACCGCCTTCGTCTTCTCTTTATTCTCCTTCTTTATCTCGCCAGGATCTTGACGTTTGGTGATTCATGGGGGAATGTCGTCGGATCCTCCTTCTTTCTCGGCTTTTGTGCCGGCAGCTCATTCTTCAGATTAGGGACCTGTCCGACACCTGGCAAGCAAATTTCTAAAGAAACTCCAGATTTTTCATTAGAACTAGAGTTGACCGAAGCCAACTCCACAGCTTCAATAGATAAACAATGCATCTCTTCTTTGACTGGGACTTGCATACCGTCCTTGAGGCGGAATGTCATGGTGTCCTTGCCGACCCTTAATGTCAACGAGCCATTTGGGACATTAATGTTAATGCCGGTTGTTGCCATGAACGGTCGGCCTAGGAGAAGAGTGACATCTTCCTCTCGAGTATCCATGACAACAAAGTCAGTCAGAATAGTAAAAGGACCACATCGGACAACCACGTTTTCTATTATTCCCCTAGTGTGTTTAATAGATCTGTCGGTAAACACTAAATGCATGCTAATTGGTTTCAAATCTCCTAGGTTCAATTTCTCATACAGGCAAGTAGGCATAACATTGATAGAAGCACCTAGATCAATTACACTACGATCAATCTTCACATCATTAATAGTGCAAGGCAAAGTAAAAGCACGGGATCTCGACACTTAGCTGGGGGAGGTATGGGTGTCGCCTGGCTCTGGATGGCGGAGCATGCTTCCTCGAGGGAGACGGAAGATAACTCTCCCTTCTTCTTATTCTTCGCAAGATCCTTTGCGATTTTGTCAGCCTCCGGTATCACCTGAGTAGCATCAGTAACTGGTATCTTGATATCTGTATTCTTCAAGTATCCATACCACTTTCTGTACGGGTATCATGATCTTTCTCTTTGATTGCGCGACCTTAGGAAACGGAATCCGAGGCTGATATGGAGGGAGAGCTGGCGCAGGTGTTTTCTTTGTCAGGGAAGGCGGGGCAGTCACCTCCTCTTCTTCTTGTCTATCCTCCTCCTCGATCTCTGGCTTGTCCATGGCTATAGCATCATGAATTATGGCCGGTTCAGGAGCTGCAGGATCGGCTAATTTCTTGCCACTTCTGTGGAGATGGCCTTGACGTGCTCCTAATGGTAGAGTCGACTTGAACTGATGATTGATTAAGGAGGGGGCTACTAGTTAGCAAGCTAAACATGTTATTTACCATGCTCTCCACTTGTTGACCTCGAGTTTTATGTTCTTGATTTAAGACAGCTTGAAGCTTGAATTTCTCCTCATAGTTATCGAGCCTTGCCATGATCAGGTTGAGCTTTTTGTCTACTTCGATATCCCTTGTGTTCCTTGATGTAGATCTCTGAGGTTGATCTTGATAATTATTGCTCAAGTACTGATTCTGACTCTGGTTGAATCCGAAGTTGTAAGGAGGATGCTCTTGGAAGCTTCCTTGTTGTTGAGGAGGTTGTCTGAACTGACGATAGTTGGGGTAGCCTCTTTGATTGTTGGTGAAGCCTTGATCAATAAATTTCACTTCCTCTATAGACCAGTTACCGAAAATCTTCTTCATATGTTTCTGTACTTCAATCTTGATCTGATCTTCACGGCTTGGTCGGCTCTTAGCTGCTCCAAACTGTCTCTCCCAGCTTCTAGACTTAGATGCGCAGTTTGCAAAGTGAAGAAGAGCAGCTTCCGGTGCGAGTGCGGTGTAGTCTCCATCAGCTAAGGAGTTAACCCATTCAGATGACTCTTCGTTCATACCCCAAGCAAATATCTCGGCTAGCTGCCTCTGAGTGAAGCCATGATGAGGGCAGCTGTAGAGGAGTTCCTGGAATTCATTCCAAGCATCGTATAAGCTCATTCCTTCTTTCTGTCTCAACCTTGAGATGTTGTCTCTGTAAGCAGTTGTTTTGGAAGGAGGGAAGTATTCCTCTATGAATTCTTGAGCAAGATCCTCCCAGTTGGTGTAGTGACCGGGTGGCTTACTAATGAGCCATCTCTTTGCGGCGCCTCGAAGTGAGAATGGGAAGGCTCGCAAGCACAAGGTATCCTTATCAAGGCTCTGACTCTTAAAGGTCTCGCAAAAAGCAAGGAAATCCGCCAAGTGTGTGCATGGATTATCATGAGGCTTTCCTTCAAACTGTAGATCCCTAGAGATCATTTCCAAGAAGGCGGTCTTGATCTCATAGGCAGGACCGTCTTCATTGCACGGCACGAAGATGGAAGACCGAACACTGGTAGCACTTGGCCTATTGTAATCCGCAAGACTCTTTGGAGCAGCCATTGCGGTAGGGGAAGGTGGATTGGAAGTGATTTGCTTCTGAATTTTCTTAACCTGCAAAAGACAAAAACAAACACAACCGGTGTAAAATCGAAGTGTGATGGAATATGAAAGATGGAAAGGTAGAAGAATAAAATGCCAACTCTTCTTTCAAACAATTTGAAGAGTCCTCGCAACGGCGCCAATTTGATGAGCGTAAAACAGTGATCAAATACTACCAAGCTAACAAGCTAAGGAGATCGTATTCCACAGGGTTTCTTCTAATCGACTACTCAAATATGAAGGCAATTTATTCAGGTTTAAACACGTTGTGCGTGGTGTGAGTTCCACGACTTCTAGACTAAGATGCAAGAAAATTAAAATGAAATTAAAAAACAGAATGATTGGTTGGTTTAGACAGACGACAGACAAGTTTAGATTTCGAATCCCCCTTAGATCACCAAGGCAATAGCAATCACAAGACCAGCGTTTTCAATTCTCATTCAATCGATTTCTATACACCACCATAACTCCTGACCCTTAGGTTTAAGACCGGCGAACATTCGCTCTATCCGTTCTAACTACCAAGATTAATTAGCCGCCCGGGTACGGTCGCCTCTCGCAACGACTAAACTAACTGGTGCAATTACTAATGATTTATGAGTTACTCTTGAAGCGGATTAACCGTAACTGGTTCCTACGAAAGGCACACTCCAATGATTAGGTTAACTGGTTGAATTGATGTTCTAAAGTGAGGCGAGCGTTCGCTTCTATCCTCAGCTTAACAAGAATCTAAACTAGGTGATCAAGGAAGACAAGTTTATGCGCCAAAGCAAGGAAGCTGTTTGGCGACTAACCCTAGCTTGCAAAAACTAATCTAGGCGACTGATGACACGCTTTTGGCGTGCTTCAAATAACTAATCTACCAAGGTAGACTAGATCGTATTCTACTCGAGGTCTCTGCTTCTTGTCTACTCAAATATGTTGGCAAATTACTCAGGTTTAAACACTTTGTGCGTGGTGTGAGATCCACGACTTCTAATCTAATAAAGCAGGAAAATAAAAGGCAGAAAGATTAAAAGGTTGACTAACGAGAAGATAGACGAGCTTAGATTTCGAATCCCCCTTTGTTCACCAGAGCATTGGCAATCAACAGATCAGCGATTTTCAATTCTAATTCAATCAATTTCTATGACACCACCATAACTCCTTACCCTTAGGTTTAAGACTGGCGAACGCTCGCTCTATCCGATCTAGCTACCAAGATTAATTAGTCACCCGGTACGGTCGCCTCTCGCAACGGCTTAACTAACTGGTGCAATTACTAACGATTTATGAGTTACTCTTGCAATGGATTAACCCTAACTGGTTCATGTGAAAGGCACACTCCAATGAATAGGTTAATTGGTTGAATTGATGTTTTAAAGAGAGCCGAGCGTTCGCTTCTATCCTCAGCTTAACAAGAATCTAAACTAGGTGATCAAGGAAGACAAGTTTATGCGCCAAAGCAGGGAAGCTGTCTGGCGACTAACCCTAGCTTGCATAAACCTAATCTAGGGACCAACCAGAAGAGAAACATAAACAATGAAGAACAAAACAACCATGCAAAGAGAAACTGATTGAACTTCGAATCTAATTACCGCCAATCCGTGACCGCTTTAAAGCCCTGGGTCACTTAGGGTTCATCTAATCTAAGCTCTACAAGTTCAGCTACTCATAATGATAACAGAAGAATCAAAGGCAACAAAGAAGATCATCATACAGAGGAAGAACAGATAAGAACTGAAAAACCTAATTCTGACGACTCCGGCGAAGCTTCGATCTCCTGGATCTTCAACTTTAATCTCCGAGGTGGAAGGATGGCGTCACGATCTCTCCACGGATCTTCGAACTCTCTAAACTCTATCTATCAACCCTAGAGTCGGCTGACTCTCAAAAGTTTGATTTGTGAAAATATGAATAATGAATGCTTCCCCTTTTGGGCCGCCGGTTTAAGTATTTATACTTAAACCCTAAGTCGCCTGATTTGCCTGGAATTTTCACCAAAAATCTGATGGAATTTTCGCCAAAATTCCTTTGTAAATGGGGTGATCGTCGGCTGTTTCTCCTGTGATTTTGGACGCCGGGTTCTCGGCGAAAACATGACATTTTCGCCGAAAACTTCTTCTTGAAAGCACTGCCGATTTCTTCATGAGTTTTCGCCGAAAACTTCTTTGTAAATGGGAGCAGAATTTGGTTTCAACTTGATTGACTCCTTGGATTCATTCCGGTGCGATTCCTCGAGGTTCCAATGCCTTAGACACGTCCTTGGCTACATTATTTGACGGCAAAAACCTGTGCTAAAATGAAAACACTAGAAAACCATCAAATAGACCCGAAACAGGCCAAATTAACCAAATTGGTAGGAAATAGAGTAGTTGAGTGAATATTCGCTATTCTACCCCTAAAACCACGTTGCAAGCAAGGAAATGTCGCTTAAATGAGGCTGAAAATCATGTCAAATGTCGTGTCATCAAAATACCCCACACTTAAGCTTTTGCTTGTCCTCAAGCAAACTGAAGAGAAAACGCTCACGTTCACAAATGACACGAGATTAAACTGAGATTCAATTCCAACGATTTGGTTTAGACTGTTCCACGAAGAAACTTAACCTACACATGCAAGAACATCAACCAAACAAGTTTCGATCTCACTAATTCTGCACACTTCAAGTAGTAGTTTTAACAAAGCACGTTTCTTGGCAAAGCAATTAATCATAATTAACCGACTACGATAACACCAATTCTAATCAAAAAGACTTTAAGCTCTAGCCATGATGTGGGTGCGGAGGTAGGAAAAATGATGTGGCTATTGACTCGACTTCATCCATTTCTAGATCTGAACGTTACATGTTCTAGCTAGGACCGATTTAAACAACAATTTATTTCAAGTTTCAACTTCTTCATTGATTTACTGCATACTAGTGCTCGATACCAAACACTTCACTTAGGTGTTGGACCTGCCTAGCTCACAGTATTTGTGCCTATGCTAGTGCTCAACCCGAACACTTCACTTAGGTGTCGGGCTTGCCTACCTTTATTTTCAGCACTTTAAAGAACTTAGAATTGATTTGCACAACTTTATTACTTGATTTAACAATTTAGCCATTTGATCCTAGCTAGTTATAACTTTTTACACAAGATTTCGAATTGGATTTCCGCCTAATCTCAAGCCACAATCACAGGTGAACAAATATGGAGTGGAAAAATATGGGAGAAGCTAGCATTTATCATCTTAGAACGGTGTTATCGAGCTTTGTTATTAACAAGTCAATCAATTCAATTAATTCAAGTTTCAACTACCGAAGTGATTTGTGATTTGTTCTGACCTAGACTCGTTTAATATCAGTTCCGACACGTTGGTTACAGTTTCTAAGTGGAACAGTCTAGACGTCATTGTTCAAAATTGAAGTCAATTTAACATCAAAAGTCAAGAATTGAGCAATTCTATGCTAGAGAAATTTCAAATATGAACCATAGAATCACAGAAAATCAAGCAAGATCATGCATAATCTTAGAATCCTATATACCCCACACTTAAACGGTTCTGTGTCCTCACAGGACTAAACTAGAGTAGAGAGATACGAAGAACCTGGAAGGTGATGGTCGGTGTAGTGGATGAACACGGAGCGTCCGGACTAGAGCGGAGTGGCTACTCAAGTTCCAACAAAACAAAAACAACAAAAAGATCAAAAGGATACCGGGACAAGTGTCCCGGATCCACACAGAATAAAAGTCAAACAAAGAAGGTTTAGGGGAATTTTGAAAATATTTTGACTCTTTTTTTTAAACGCGGCACGATACTCCTAGAGCAATCTAGATCGCCTAAGTTCAATTAGATCAGAAAAAATCACACCGAAATAGCAGCCACGCAAAAATGAGGTAGACCGGAATTAAACTCGTCAAAATTCAACAATCAGCATGTCAAAAGATTCGAAATTGAAAACCCAACAACTAACCTTTTAGACACGACTCAAGAAAATGGACGGAAAGCGACGAAGTTGGCCAAAAACGTGAAAAGCTTGTTTTGGGGATAACCGGAGCTACAGAGCTCCGATTTGGACGATCAAGTATGCATTGGAATCGGACCGAAAAAAGGACCGAGTAGCACATGAAGAGACTCAGAACGAGCGTTGGTCCATTCTCCAGCAATTCATGGCCGACCAGTCTGCCAGACACCACGGTTGATATCGCATGGCGACAGCAGCTGGAGCAGCGGCTTGGCATTTCACCTCTCCCGACACCGCCTCCACCCCCACCCTCGGAACAGTGATCAGGTTGTTGCTATCCTTTCCTTTTCTTTTCTTTCTTCGTTTCGGATCTCGATCCACTTTTATTCTGTGTGGATCCGGGGCACTTGTCCCGGTATCCTTTTGTTCTTTTTGTTGTTTGTGTTTTGTAGGATTTTGAGTAGCTACTCCGCCCCGGCCTCTTCGTGCTCGACCACTACACCGCCCATCACCTTTCAGGTTCCTCGTATCTCTCTCCTTTAGTTTGGTCCTGTGAGGACACAGAACAGTCTAAGTGTGGGGTGGGATGTTAGAAAATCATGCATGATCATGATTGCCTTTATCTTTGTGTGCCTCGTGATTCCTGTCATGTCACTCTAGCATAGAACTGCTCAATTCTTAACATCTATTGTTAAATTGACTTCAATTTTGAACAATGACGTCTAGACTGTTCCACTTAGAACCTGTAACCAACGTGTCGGAACTGAGATAAAATGAGTCTAGGTCAGAACAGATCATACATCACTCTTGTAGTTGACATTTGAATCAATTAAACAGTTTTGCTTGTTAATCATAAAGCTTGTTAACACCGTTCTAAGATGATAAATGCTAGCTTCTTCCATGTTTTTCACTCCATATTTGATCACCTGTGATTGTGGCTTGAGATTAGACGGAATTCCAATTCGAAATCTTGTGTAAAAAGTTATAACTAGCTAGGATTAAGTGGCTAAATGGTTAAATCAAGTAATTGAGTTAATCGAATCAATGTTAAGTTCTTTAAAGTGCTGAAAATAAAGCTAGGCAAGCCCGACACCTAAGTGAAGTGTTCAGGTTCAGCACTAGCAAAGGCACAAATACTGTGAGCTAGACAGGTCCAACACCTAAGTGAAGTGTTAGGTATCGAGCACTAGTATGCAGTAAATAATTTGAGAAAGTTTGAATCTTGAAAAAAAAAAGAGAGACGAATTGATGCTTAAATCAGTCCTAGCTAGAACATGTAACGTACAGATCTAGAAACGGATGTAGTCGAGTCGATAGCCACGTCATTTTTCCTACCTCCGCATCCACATCATGGCTAGAGCTTAAAGTCTTTTTGATTAGAATTGGTGTTATCGCAATCTGTAAATTATGATTCATTTGTTTTGCCAAGAAACGTGTTTTGTTAAAACTACTACTTGAAGTGTGCAGAAAATAGTGAGATTGAAACTTGTTTAGTCGATGTTCTTGCATGTGTAGGTCACTTTTTCTACGTGGAACAGTCTAAACCAAATTGTTAGAACTGAATCTCAATTTAATCTCGTGTCATTAGTGAATTTGAGTGTGCTCTAATTCAGTTTGCTTGAGGACAAGCAAAAGCTTAAGTGTGGGGTATTTTGATGACACTCGAATTGACGTGATTATCAGCCTCATTTGAGCGACATTTCATTGCTTAAGACACGGCTTTTAGGGTAGAATAACGAATATTCAATCAATTGCCCTATCTCGTGCCATTTGTGTTACCTTGGCCCGTTTCGGGTCTATTTGATGGTTTTCTAGTGTTTTTATGTTAGCACAGGTTTTTGCCATCGAATGCGGTAGCCAGGGACGTGTCTTAGATGTTGGAACCCCGAAGAATCACACATAAATCTACCGGAGAAATCACTCAAGGCAAACGAATTCCTGCCCCATTTACACATATATTTTCGACGAAAATACCCTTTGGTTTTCACCGAAAATGGAAGAAGAATCCACTGACACGATCAAGAGGGAGTTCTCGGCGAAAATACATGAGCATTCTCGGCGAAAACCCGAAGCCAAATCAACCAGGAGAAACAGACGGGTGAAGCCACATTTGAACAATACTTTCGCCGAAAATAACCTTACATTTTCGGTGAAAATCCCAGTGAAAATTCAGAAACCGCCGGTTAGGTATAAATACTGAAAACACGGGCATTCGAGAACACTTATGACTTACAACACACAACTAGAAGGAGGAGAGAGAAAAACAAGTAGAGAGAGTTCGAGGAGCCAGGAACGGATCGTGACGCCATCCATCCATCTCGGAGAACCGGTGCTAGGAGTTGAAGATTCAGCAGATTGAAGCTGCCAGGAGTCATCAAAATTAGGTTTTACAGTTCTTCTCTGTCTACCCTACCTAAGATGTATTCTTTGTCCGCCTTCGATTCTTCTGTATTGAATATGCGTAGCTAAACTCGTGTAGCTTAGATTAGATGAACCCTAAGTGACCCAGGGCTTAAAGCGGTCACGGATCGGCGGTGATTAGATTCGAAATTCATTCGGTTTCATCTTTCATGTTTGATTTGTTCTTTGTTCTCTGTGTTTCTTGTCTGGTTTGGCCACCTAGATTAGATTCTTGTTAAGCTAAGGATAGAAGCGAACGCTCGCCTTACTTTAAAACACCAAATCGAACAATCAACCTTATAATTGGAGTGTGCCTTTCGTAGGAACCGATTAGGGTTGATCCATTGTAAGAGTAACTCATTAATCATTAAATTTGCACCAATTAAGTTAAGTCGTTGCGAGAGGCGACCGTACCCGGGCGGCTAATTAATCGTGGTAGCTAGATCGGATAGAGCGAACGTTCGCCAGTCTTAAACCTAAGGGTCAGGAGTTATGGTGGTGTTTGTGAACTGAATGAACTAGAATCGAAAATCGTTGGTCTGTTGACTGCTGTTGCTCTGGTAATCTAAGGGGGATTCGAAGTCTAAGCTTATCTGTCATCTTTTTAGTCCATCAATCTTCAATCTTTCTTCGCTTTAATTGCATTTCAATTTTCCCTGCATTTTAGTATAGAAGACGTGGAACTCACACCACGCACAACGTGTTTAACCTTGAATTATTTTGCCAACACCTTTGAGTAAGGAAGTAGAGGAAACCCCTGGAATACGATCTACCCTAGCTGTACAGCTTGGTAGTTATTTGATCGACCGCTATTCTGCAGCTTATCAGGGACCCCAACTCAGAAGCTCCTTGAAGTCAATCGTCTTCTTCAAGGCCAGCGGTTGAGTGCCATGCAGCACTCCAAAAGGGTGATGCAGCCGGTAGTGCTCTAGTAGATCGTGGTTCTGTTTGGATGACCAGTTCTTCTCGAATTCTCCTACTGGAAGAGGAAAGAGGTAGTACGTCGTGGCATGATCAATGAGCTTCATCTTCTCCACCTGATGCTCATCAAGATGTCTCTCTGGATCGAGTGTGTATACTTCCAAATCCTTAACGTCTTTGATTCCCACGTGCTCGTCTCTGGCTTGATCTATAGGTTGGCTCGGCGGAAGCTCAATTGAGGATATCTCCTTGATTTCTTTGTGCTCCTCTTCAGCTTCAACTTCAACACAGGTGAATTCCTTGCTTTCAAGATAGACGAGCTTAACGCCTTCATCAGCCACCACCGCCAACAATTCTTCATCGGATTCCTCTATCTCATAATAGTCATGGACGGGCTCATCTTCTTCTTCGAACATCTCCTGAGCGTGTTCTTCCATTAATTGATTTGGTTGCTTGAGCTTGATGTCCGTTGTGAGATGAGCTTGTAATATTGTAGAGATATTATCCAAGGCGGATAGGGTTCTCGACGAGCATTGTTGATGTTCATGAGCTTGTAGAATGATATCTTCGTTATCTCTAGTGCCACTTTGATGTGCTTGTTGGTGTATCTCTTGGTAACCTTGTAGCATTGCAGAGATATTATCAAAGAGGGATTCAAATCTCGTCGTTTGTTGTTGTTGTTGATGTAGCATCTCTTGGTAATCCTCAATACTCGGTGTTCCATTGACGCGCCACTCTTGGTACTGGTCATCCACCTGTAATCCTGCATAATCAAAACTCAAAAGCACTAACCCAAGTAAATCATGGAAATATGAAGGAAAATTAATTGTAAGACGGAAAGGTAGAAGAATAATTTGCCAACTCTTCTTTCAAACAATTAGAAGAGTCCCCGGCAACGGCGCCAATTTGATGACACGCTTTTGGCGTGCTTCAAATAACTAATCTACCAAGGTAGACTAGATCGTATTCTACTCGAGGTCTCTTCTTCTTGTCTACTCAAATATGTTGGCAAATTACTCAGGTTTAAACACTTTGTGCGTGGTGTGAGTTCCACGACTTCTAATCTAATAAAGCAGGAAAATAAAAGGCAGAAATATTAAAAGGTTGACTAACGAGAAGATAGACGAGCTTAGATTTTGAATCCCTCTTTGTTCACCAGAGCATTGGCAATCAATAGATCAGCGATTTTCAATTCTAATTCAATCAATTTCTATGACACCACCATAACTCATTGCCCTTAGGTTTAAGACTGGCGAACGCTCGCTCTATCCGATCTAGCTACCAAGATTAATTAGTCGCCCGGGTATGGTCGCCTCTCGCAACGGCTTAACTAACTGGTGCAATTACCAACGATTTATGAGTTACTCTTGCAGTGGATTAACCCTAACTGATTCCTGCGAAAGGCACACTCCAATGAATAGGTTAATTGGTTGAATTGATGTTTTAAAGAGAGGCGAGCGTTTGCTTCTATCCTCAGCTTAACAAGAATCTAAACTAGGTGATCAGGGAAGACAAGTTTATGCGCCAAAGCAGGGAAGTTGTCTGGCGACTAACCCTAGCTTGCATAAACCTAATCTAGGCGACCAACCAGAAGAGAAACATAAACAATGAAGAACAAAACAACCATGCAAAGAGAAACTGATTGAACTTCGAATCTAATTACCGCCAATTCGTAACCGCTTTAAAGCCCTGGGTCACTTAGGGTTCATCTAATCTAAGCTCTACAAGTTCAGCTACTCATAATGATAACAGAAGAATCAAAGGCAACAAAAAGATCATCATACAGAGGAAGAACAGATAAGAACTGAAAAACCTAATTCTGACGACTCCGGCGAAGCTTCGATCTCCTGGATCTTCAACTTTAAGCTCCGAGCTCTCCAAGGTGGAAGGATGGCGTCACCATCTCTCCACGGATCTTTGAACTCTCTAAACTCTATCTATCGACCCTAGAGTCGGCTGACTCTCAAAAGTCTGATTTGTGAAAATATGAATAATGAATGTTTCCCCTTTTGGGCCGCCGGTTTAAGTATTTATACTTAAACCCTAAGTCGCCGAATTTGCCTGGAATTTTCGCCAAAAAACTGATGGAATTTTTGCCGAAAATTCCTTTGTAAATGGGGTGATCGCCGGATGTTTCTCCTGTGATTTTTGGACGTCGGGTTCTCGGCGAAAACTTGACATTTTCGCCGAAAACTTCTTCTTGAAAGCACTGCAGATTTCTTCATAAGTTTTCGCCGAAAACTCCAAGGGATTTTCGCCGAAAACTTCTTTGTAAATGGGAGCAGAATTTGGTTCGACTTGATTGACTCCTTGGATTGATTCCGGTGTGATTCCTCGAGGTTCCAACGCCTTAGACGCGTCCTTGGCTACATTATTTGACGGCAAAAATCTGTGCTAACATGAAAACACTAGAAAACCATCAAATAGACCCGAAACGGGCCAAAGTAACCGAATCGGTAGGAAATAGAGTAGTTGAGTGAATATTCGCTATTCTACCCCTAAAACCACGTTTCAAGAAAGGAAATGTCGCTTAAATGAGGCTGAAAATCACGTCAAATGTCGTGTCATTAGCGACCAACCAGAAAAGAAACATAAACAATCAATAACAAAACAACCATGCAAAGAGAAACTGATTGAATTTCGAATCTAATTACCGTCGATCCGTGACCGCTTTAAAGCCCTGGGTCACTTAGGGTTCATCTAATCTAAGCTCTACGAGTTTAGCTACTCATATTCATAATAAAAGAATCAAAGGCAGAAACAGAATTCATCATCAAAAGATAGAACAGATAGAAACTGTAAAACCTAATTAAGACAACTCTGGCAAAGCTTCGCTCTCCGGTAATCTTCAAACCTAGCTCCGAGTCTCCGAGGTGAAGGGATGGCGTCACGATCTCTTCTTGGCTCTTCGAACTCTAAATCTGCTCCAGAACTCGTGAGAGTTCTGAAATTATGATGTATTATTAGGTATTATGAGGTATTTTTTTTGGGCCGCCGGTTAAGTATTTATACTTAACCCTAATACCGCCGGATTTTGCCTGGAATTTCGCCGAAAACCTAAGGGAATTTTCGCCTAAAATTCCTTTGTAAATGGGTTGACTGCTCGGCTTCATCTCCTGTGATTTTCGGACCGCCGGTTCTCGGCGAAAACTTGGAGTTTTCACCGAAAAGTTTAGTTGTTGAACTCAGCCGATTTCTTCTTGAGTTTTCGCCGAAAACCTGGGGGATTTTCGCCGAAAACTTCTGTGTAAATGGAAGCAGGATTTGGTTTGACTTGATTGACTCCTTGGATCGATTCCGGTGCGATTCCTCGCGGTTCCAACGCCTTAGACACGTCCTTGGCTACCTTATTTGACGGCAAAAACCTGTGCTAACATGAAAACACTAGAAAACTATCAAATAGACCCGAAACAGGCCAAAGTAACACAAATGGCACGAGATAAAGTAGTTGAGTGAATATTCGCTATTCTACCCTAAAAATCATGTTTTAAGCAAGGAAATGTCGCTTAAATGAGGCTGATAATCACGTCAAATCGAGTGTCATCAGTGATACAGGGAATTCTAGGCAAGGAGGTGTAGCTCGTAGGTTCCGGTAGTCTGATCTGAAGTATTGGAACTTCAGTGATTTCAAGGGGGGATGTAGCTAATCCTGCGATTGATGAACATTGGATCAAGGAGTGCAATTTCAAGTTTTTGCAGGCAGGGTTTGAGGATGAGATGAAGTTGCAAGTCATGACCTTTCTGCTTAAGGGTCATGCTCTGGAGTGGCAGTGATGCCAAAAAGTCAGGTGTTCCCACCTGAGATGGAGTTGGGAGAGTTCTTGGAGGATTTTTGGAACCAACTGTCCAGACATTTGGCGTGAAGGGAAAGACAAAGATTTTAAGGAGGAGCAAGGTGAGAAGTCAGTGTTGACTTATTACATCGAGTTCACCCACCTCTCAAAGTGGTTTGATGAGCAGGCCAACTGGGAGAGGAAGCTGATCCTTAAGTTCAAGAGAGGATTGAGGTGGGAAATTCAAGAGGGTGTCACGTATGATGACATGGGTAGTCTCATGGAGGTCAAGGAAGTTGTTTTGGAAAGGGAGAGGCTGAAGTAGGGAAGGAAGAAGGACTAGTAAAGGAAGGTGATTGTCCCGCCTTCTGAGTCTGTTGGGCATGGCCACTTGGCTAAGCATGCTCTTCTTACTCAGGTTTCAGGGGTGTTCACTTAGCTCCGCAGTTTGGTGCAGTAACCTGTTTCAATTGTGGCCAGATTGGTAATAAGAGTACGGCGTGTAAGTCGAAGGGTGCAGGGTTGATCTGGTCCAGAAAAGCATCATTAGGGGTAGTCTGTCTGTGGCACTTGTGGGAACCCCACTTCGGGGAGTGTGAGTTGCTAATGTAGAATCTGGTGGTATCCTTCGTGTGTAACTAGAGGGCACCACCAGCTCAGTTTGTGGGTTCAGTGTAGGGATTCATAGCTGCATCTAGGAATCATGGTTGTGGAGCTGCAAGTGCTAGTAGAGGTATTGGAGCTAATGTTATGCATATTGGAGAGAGAAAGGAAGGTTGTATGCTCTTACCAAGGGTACGATAGAGAATGAGAATGATGTGCTGACTGATATGATTTCCATCTTTGATCTTATGATTTACGCTTTGTTTGATACGGGCTCATCCCACTTTGTTGTGTCTGAAAAGTGTTTGAGTAGTTTCGGTGTAGTAACTAGTAGGTTGGTAACTATATGGGATGGGAGGTCTCCTCTATGACCTCAGTTAAAGTAGATAGAGTTGCAAAATGCTATAAGGTGGTAGCTGGGGGAGCGAAGCTACCGGCCAATCTGGTGGTGCTTCCGTTCAACGAATTTGATGCCATTCTTGGCATGGATTGGTTAGCTAAGCATGCAGCATTGCTTGACTATCGGAAGAAGGAGGTTCTTCTTCCAGTTGAAGGTGTTGGGAAAGTGGTGTTCAAGGGTGTCCGGAAGAGAGAGTCGACGCCTATGGAGATAATTTCAACAATGCAAGCTTTCACTTTCGTTCAAGGTGGGTGTGAGGCAATCTTGGTTCAAGTGACAGTTCAGTAGGGAGACGATTTGGAGATGGTGTCAGTAGCTCGAGAATTTTTTGATGTGTTTAAGGAGTTGTTAGGAGCACCAATAGAACGGGAAGTGGAGTTTAATATCGAGTTGGTTCATGGAACCGCTCTCATCTCTATCCCGCCCTATCAGATGGCACCAGCTGAGTTTAAGGAGTTAAAGGAGTAGTTGTAGGAGCTCTTTGATAAAGGGTTCATCCGTCCAAGTGTTTCCCCATGGGGAGCACCAGTCTTGTTTGTGTAGAAGAAGGACAGGTCAATGACGATGTGTATTAACTACTGACGGTTGAACAAAGCAACGATCAAGAATCGATATCCTCTCCCAATGATAGATTACCTCTTTGATCAGGGGTGTTCTCAAAGATTGATCTAAGGTATGGGTATCATCATTTTAAGGTGGAATAAGGCTCTATAACAATGACTTCTTTTAAGACCAGGTATGAACATTACGAGTTTCTAGTAATGTCATTCGGTCTAAGTGTGCCTTTTGGTTGGAGAAAGTGTTGTTCTTGGGTCATGTGGTTTCTAAGAGAGGTTTAGAAGTTGACCTAAGAAGATCCAGGTCATAGTTAACTGGTCTCCACCCAAGGATGTGTCGTAGTTAAGAAGCTTATTGGGTTTGGCAGGTTACTACTGAAGGTTTGTGGAAGGCTTCTCCACCATAGCCACTCCCCTTACCAATTTTCTAAGGACAAATTCAAAATATGTGTGGTATGAAGCTTGCCAAAAGAGTTTTGAGGAGTTGAAGAAGAGGTTGACTTCAGCTTCGATATTGTTGACCTTACTAGTTGAAGGAGGAGAGTCTCTTGTGTTTCATGATGCTTAGTTGCAAGGGTTGGGTTGCGTGCTTATGAAAATTGTGAAGGTAGTCTCTTATGCCTCTCGTAAATTGAGAATGCCTGAGGTGAACTATCTGAATCATGATCTGGAGCTAGCTGTAGTAGTGTTGGACTTGAAGTTGTTATTATGACACAAAAGTCTTAAGCACCTAATGGATCAGAAGGAGAAATAAACAGAGGCGTTGGGTAGAGCTTATGAAGGAATACGATGACTGCACTAACGACTACCACCCCGGTAAAGCCAATGTTGTAGCCGATGCTCTCAGTCGAAAGGAGTTGGTTGATTTGAGGGCCTTGAGTGTTGAGATGCATGTAGAGGATGTGGGTGTATTGGTTGCTAAGCTTAGTATATGTCCCTTGTTGAACTATAGAATTGGTGAAGAACAACTTAAGGATGCTAGCTTATAGCTGTCTGGAAGGCAGATGAGGAAGGTTTGGACAATGGGTTTGAAGTGGTTGGTGGGATGTTAATATGTAGAGGTCGTGTGTGTGCCCGAATTGGAGGAATTGAGTAAGGAAATCCTTGAATAAGCACATGCTTCAATGTACGCTATGCATCCTAGGACTACCAAGATGTATAATGACTTGAAAGTGAGTTTTTGGTGGTCGGGTATGAAGAGAGATGTAGCTCGGGCCGTGGCAACTTGTCTAATTTGTTAGAAGACGAAAGCTGAACAAAAAGCTCCAGGTGGATTAATGAAAGCTCTACCTATTCCAGAGTGGAAGTTCGCAGATATCACCATGGACTTTGTATCGGGTTTTCCGCGAACAATAGAGGGAATGATGCAGTTTGGGTCATAGTTGATCGATTGTCTAAAGTGGTTATACATCAATGAGGTGGTAAGGTTTCATGGAGTCTCTCAGTCCTTCATGTCAGACCGAAATCTGAGTTTTACTGCTCATTTATGGGAAGGACTACATGATGCCTTGGGGACGAAGCTTAAGTTCTCTACGGCCTATCACCCCCAAAGGGATGGTCAGTCGGAGAGGACGTTTCTTACCTTGGAGGAGTTGTTGAGAAGTTGTGTAATGGTGTTCCAAACTCTGTGGACAGAATTGTTCTCCTTGGTTGAGTTTGCTTACAACAACTCATACCATAACAGCTTGAAGTCTACCCCGTTTGAAGCTTTGTAAGGGAGGAAGTGCGGAAATCCTCTTTATTGTGATGAGGAGGGTGCTCGAGTGCTGACCGAACCTCAGATTATTCAAGAGATAGCTTATCGAGTTCAAGTGATTAAGGAGACGTTGAAAGCTGTCCAAGATCGGTAGAAGATGTATGTGGATGGGCGTGATAGGAAGCTAAGTTTTAAGGTGTTTGAGAAAGTGTTCTTGAAGGTGTCACCTTGGAAAGGTTTGATGCGGTTTGATCGAAAAGGGAAGTTGGCGTCGCGATACATCAATCCTTATGAAGTGTTGGCTAAGGCTGGTCTGGTTGCCTACGTTTCAACATTGCCAAGAGAACTAGAAAGGATATACAATGTGTTCCATGTTAGCATGCTTAAGCAATATCATGTGGATCCTTCAAACGCAATACAACCAGAAGAGATGGTAATTAAACATGATGTGACTTATGAGGAGAGATCGGTGGCTTTCGTGGATAGCCAGATTCGAGTCCCGATGAGTAAGCAAATTTTGATGCTTAACGTAGTTTGGAGGAACTAAGAATGCGAAGCGGCTACTTAGGAAGCTAAGGAGAGCATGAAGAAGCGATACCCAGAGTTGGTTGAGGACTTCGCTTCAGGTAACTCGCTTCAGTGTGCTTACTTTATGTTTCTTAAATTGCTTTAGAGGCTTCGTTGTTAGGTTTGGTTGTGCTTTGCTAGTGTTTGTTGATTGTGGTTTATCTTGTGTGTGTGATTTGGGTTTAGAATGGTGGGTGTTAGTGTGAAAGAAAGGTGGGCTTAATTGGATCGTTGGAGAAGGGAGTTGAGCTAGATTGATGTTGGGATTTCGTTGGAGAAGGGCTTACTTGGTGTAATGCTGCAAAATTTTTTAGAAAAGTGTGTTAAATGTTGATTTCGGGGGTGAAATCGTTGAAGTTGTGGAGAGTTGTAACATCATCTCCCAACCGAATGGTTTGAGACTCAAGTTTGGATGATCGGTGCATTGGAAATGATGTCACTGAGTTCCCATCGAAGTTTGGGATATTAAATGTGGACCGAGTTGTGGTTGTAACACTCTTGATGTGCAGTGGAAAGTACACGACCGTGTACTTGAGATATACCTCCTGTATCATGAAGAAACACATTGTGTATCTATGATACACGACCGTGTACTATTTTCAACCACTTCTCATTGAGAGCAGTTTTTTGAAAGGACAAGGTCGTGTATCGTTGATACACGTCGTGTATCTTCATGATACACGTCATCTTTCTTCCCCGGAGTATAAAACATGGATGTTTATGGGTTTCTGCAACTTTTCTCTCTCATTCTCTATCCAAAAACTCCATTGACGAACCAAGAGTGATCCATCTTCAAACCTTGATTATGGAAGATACGGTGTCGCTGTTTCTTCATGTGGATTCTTGGAAACAAGGAGAAGAGATCACAAGTCTCAATTGGAGGTTTAAAGTTGCTGTGTGTGGGTGATCAGGAGAGGGAGAGCTACATTTTGGAGAAGGGCAATCGCTTTCGACCAAAGAATTAGAAGACTTGAGAGCCTCGTCTTCTATTCTAGGTGAGGGCTTAGCGTCGATAGGAAATGATGGGTAGTGTGAAAAGTTACAACTGACTTAGATGAAAAGCTAGGTTTTGCATGAAATTGGAGCAAATAAAATTAGGGGAAACTGTTCTGTGATTGTTGTGTGGTTGTTTCTGGTGAATTGATGCTTGCTATGATATGATGATAAGTTAATAATGCTAATAGGTTGTAGATAGAGCGGGGTGATAAGATGAACTGGGTTATGAACATGTTTATGGAACTATGTAACTGTGAGTTATGCTTGCAGGAGGATGATCCTATTGAAGGATCATCCTAAGAAGGTCGAAGAAGAGGGTGGCTCTATACCTCGCGACATGGCTACCCCTTATCTCTTGTTTCCGCAAGTGGGGTGGCCAGCAGAGCTAACTAGTTACCCTTTAATGTCGTGTTTGTGATCGTGGGAATTGATGATGGATGTATGGAATTGAATGTGTGTTGATGGTTATGAATTGGGAATTGAGATTGAATGGTGAATTTTGAATTGAGATAAGTGAATGTTGGTGATGAATGTGAAATGCTAGAACCGGAAGGAGCTTGTACTTCCCCCTAAATGCACCGAGGTGTTATGCGCTCCCTTAGGGCCCTGAATCCTCTTTTGCGGTTGAGGATGCGTCTATGGACGCCCTTCTGCAGTTGGGGTGCGTCTTTGAGCCGGCAGGGGGTGGTACGGGATAACTCTTTGGCTCCTAATAGCACATCTAGATATATTTGTGTTGTGCTATGTCGTGATTGAATTGGGATTGATCTTTCATGTGATTTGTGATGATGTGTTGAATGGTGGAATTGATTCTTTTGGAATGTGATTATAATGATGTTATGAATTATGATCCTGAATAGAGAACTGCACCTATGTTATTACCTAGACTATTCTAGGATTAACAACTGCTAGACGTAGGAATAAGTCTCATTGATGGTGATGTTTGTGGAGTGCTAGGACAGCTTCTTGTGGTTTAGTTCGATGCATAGTTCGGCCTAGTGGGTACATTCAATTTCAATAGGAAACTGATTCTCTTTCCCTAGTTGGGCCTAGTGGCTAGGTGGTGGTTCGAGTTGGAGTAGTAGTTGTGGAGTTGAAGTGGTGGTTGTCGAAAGCATGAGGTAGACCATTGACGTTTTGGACAGAAGTTGACTTTCCTTTTATTCAGTTGACTTTACTTTTCATTTGGGATTTTTATATCAAAATTTATATTGGGATTTTGGATTGTAACTTTCGGATTGATTATTTTTTTAATATTGGAGGTCTCTCTTTGGATTGTTCATTTATGATGTTGTCTTTTATATTATTTTTCTTTATTTTGGTTTTAATAATATTCATACTCGGTTCAACCATGGTTTCAACCCTATTGGTTCCGAATGGGTGTTACGAAACCTCTTGGACAAATTGGCACTCTTCAGTGTGTCCTAATGATGGATTTCATAGGTATCTTTGTTGAAGTCAATACCTTCCTAGTACATGAAGTAATTTCATCCATCCAGCTTATGACAAACCAATGGTCACTGTTGATGACAACTCCAATAGATGCATGTAGGACTCATAATGAGTCAATAAATAAGATGGCTTTGTGTTGATGACAGCTCCAATAGATGCATGTATTTTAACTTTAAAAGTCATCTTTTGTTAAAAGGAAGAGAAGAAATTTAGAAGTATGGAAAGAGTGGCAACAACTAGGTTAGAGGAGCTAGTTTGATACCATATTGGCTAAAAATAATAATATCTAGCCAACTATTGATTCGAAGAACTACTAATTCAATAATTAGCCTATTAGTTATGCATCGCCTAACTATTACCTTCATTAGCTCATACAAGTAAGCTAATTAGAGAATTCTTGCATCCAGGATTGTACCCAATCTCCTATATTAGGAGATGTATTATACCTAACTAGATTTCAAAAAATACATAGCACATATAGCTCTTTAATTCTCATATTCAATCCAGACTTAGGGGACTCTTGAGAATATGTGTTATTCATTAATTTATTTCATATATTTTAATAATTATCTTATAGAAAATAATTGTTATAGGAAGATAATTATTGGATAAGTTGAAATTCTAATTTAGGAAGAAATGTAATCATAGTCTAAAAAGAAATAGGATCGTGAAAATAAAATAGAATCAACTTTGATTTGTTTGTCTCTAAGTTGTATCTTCATCTGGCCGCTGAACATGAATCATTCTGGAGAGGAGTATGGGACTAGTAATTAGAATTTTGCGGTGCAAATAAGTAACTGTAAAGATCTGCATGATTCAAAAAAACTTCTCACGGTTTCTTTGCACACACATTAGAATTTTGATGATTTTGACAACTTCTTTGCTTTAATATGGTTCAAGATTTCTTACCTCTTGGCAGCTTGGCTGTCTCAAGCCAACCAAGACTGACTGACTGACCATTCGAACTCAATCTCCAACTCTCCCCTGCCACCTTCAACAACCATGAGGCGGTGGTCAATGGCGTCGACACCCTCCGACGGCTTAGGAATCGTTACAATCTCCTACGTCACAATGGACTACCTTCGCCATCTTTCTCCAACCTGGAACGAGCGGCTCCAACCCATTCTATGATCTATGCTTGCTGTAATCGCCATCTCTCGGGTCCCCTTCTACAAACACTGGTCTGCTGAGTTTCGTGCCGTCATTCCCTTTATAGCTTCCTGGCTCTTTCTGCTCGCTTGTCTTCTCCTTGAAGATATCTTTGTGCATTCTGTCACCGCAGTTCTTGGCCTCGATTGGCACCGGTAACCAGTTTCTTTGGAACTTGTTAATAGCTGTTTGTTTTGTGTTTCTCCGGATTTTCTAAGCTAATTATGAACTGATCCAGGAGCATGATTTCCCCTTTCTGTTTCTTGTTTTGGCTAAAATTTGCCCCATTTCTTTTATTTTTTTTGGGAAATGTCAAGTGGATAATGCTTAAGTAGTTCAGATCTTGGGCGTATTGAAGTGGGTTGGGTACAGTTTCCCTTTTTTGTTCCTCCTAAGAAAGTAAACCTGAAAAGGCCCAAGCTTGAAGTTCGTCGTGCTGAACCACATGCTTCTCAAGTGGAAGTGAGCCATCCACCTCAAACTATGACAGTGGATATTGGTTCCGAGTTATTCGGCGATAGAGAACATACGAGCAGTGCTCCTTTGTCAACTGGACTTTCTAGAGTTGAAGATGCCCAAAAAGGAGCCACAACAATAGATTCTCCATGTAGTGTGCCTGGTAGATGGGATGGAATTGTAGTTGAACCTAGAAGTTCTTTGCCAAGCTCCAACAAGGGGGCAGAAAAGACTCCTGCTAGTGGCATCATGGTTATGAACACTATAGATCCTGGTACTAGTAGGAACAGGCAGTGCACAACTTTCATTCAATCCAAGGGTAGGCAATGTGTGAGGTGGGCAAATGAAGGTGATGTCTACTGCTGTGTTCATCTAGTCTCCCGTTTCACAGGTAGCTCCGCAAAGGTGGAGGTAAGTTCTCCGGTCCAAAGCCCAATGTGTGAAGGAACCATTGTACTTGGCACTCGATGCAAACACCGCTCTCTGCCAGGCTCTTTATTTTGCAAGAAACATGGACCCAAGACACATACTAAAACTATATCAAATCCATTACAAAATTCACTTAAAAGAAAACATGATGTATTTGTTTCCACTCGAGAAACATCACAGTGCTGGGATATAGTGCTATTTGAACAAGCTGAAAGTCCCCTTCAAGTGGAGCCTGTCTCAGTCATGGTATTTGATAATAGTGATTCATACCATGCAAGAAATGGTTTATTAGGTAACTTTGATCAACCGAGTGTGGATTATGCTGGTAAAGAGGTGCAGCATTGTGTAGGTTCAAATGCTTTGAATAACAATTCTGCTTGTCAGGAATCCCAAAGCGATATACATTATACTGCGATAACCACATCCCAAGCTGGCTCAAGCGTGCAAGGAATGGTAGGAGTAGAATAGTTTTGAAAGAGGTATTTCTAGATCTCTTGAAAGGTTGTTACTCGGTGGAGCAAAAGTTGCATTTGCATCAAGCATGTGAGTTGTTTTACAAAATCTTCAAGAGCATTTTGTCTCTAAGAAACCCAGTTCCGATGGAGGTTCAACTCCAGTGGGCCTTGGCTGAAGCTTCTAAGGATTTTGGAGTGGGAGAGTTCTTGCTAAAGTTAGTTTGCACTAAAAAAGAGAGACTGAGAAGGATTTGGGGCCTTGGTGGTGATGAAGATCCACATGTTTTACCCTCTCGTGTTGGAGAATCAGCAGTGTTACCTATGCCTACTGATGGTGGTCATGAGAATGATCAATGTATTATGTGAAATATTTGCTTTGACAAGTTTACTAATGACCACGAACTTGGTTGACACTGGATGGACAATCATAAAAAGGAGGCGCAATGGCTGTTCCGAGGGCATGCTTGTGCTATTTGCCTTGATTCTTTTACAAACAAGAAAGGTTTAGAAACACGTGCAGGACAGACATCATGTGCAGTTTGTTGAACAATGCATGCTTCTTCTTGGCATCCCATGTAAAAGTCACTTCAGCAATGCTGAACGGTTATGGTCGCACGTCCTCTCAGTTCACCCACTTGATTTTAGAGTGGCAAAATCTAATCAACACCTTATTTTTTCTACACCTGATCCTAAGCAGGAAACCAAAGCAAACAATTGAGCTGGATAATGGATCTTCTGATAAAACTACCTCCAATAATCAAAATGGTGTACGGAAATTTATTTGCAGGTTCTGTGGTTTGAAGTTTGATCTCCTGCCTGATCTTGGTCGCCACCACCAGGCTGCCCATATGGGACCAAATATGTTGAACTCTCATCCACAAAAGAAAACAATTGGCTACTATGCTTATCGATCAAACTCTGGAAGACTTACCCGTCCTCGATTTAAGAAAGGTATGGCTACGGCTGCATACAGGATCAAGAGTAGGGCAGAAACCCCCGACTGGACATTCATTAGTTTCGAATGAAGAGTGCCTGGCCCCAGAAAGCACCTAAGCCAATGCTAGTTTGAAGAAACGTATCCAGGCTAACAAGTTGCTGAGTTATATGGACTTAAATGTTTAGCCTCGCGTAAGTGACCCATCAGCTCTTGGTAGGTTGGAAGAATCTCAGTGCTCAGCAATTGCCAAAATTCTATTTTCTGAGATTCAAAAGACCAAACCTCGCCCAAATAACCCTGAAATATTAGCTACTGCACGCTCTGTGTGCTGCAGGGTGAGCCTAAAAGCATCCCTTGAAGGCAAGTATGGACTTCTGCCAGAACGTTTCTATCTCAAGTAGCCATACTGTGCAGTGAGCATAATATTCAAGTGGAGTGGCATCATGAAGGGTTTGTTTGTCCCGGAGGATGCAAGAGTTTTAAGGACCCCGAGTTGCTAGCATCCTTGGTCCTACTTCCTAATGTTTCCACAGGAAAACGATCAAATCATTACTTGAATCACGTCAATGATGATTGGATGGTTGATGAATGCCCACTATATTATTGATTTGGATGATTTTAGAGAGGGACGTAAGCGAAAGACAGTTGTCCTGTGTCAGGACATAAGCTTCGGAAAGGAGTCGATACCAATAGCTTGTGTGGCAGATGAGGAGCTATTCAATTCCTTTGATGACTCATCAAATGGCTCAGATACTCAAAACATTATTTCCCCTAAGACTTGGGAATCTTTCACCTACCTAACAACCACAACACTTAATCATTCCAACCATCCTGATTCCGAGGTATTTCTTACGTTTACTTTCTCGAAAAAACTATCTCTTCGGGATTTACTATGTTTCTATCAATAAAGAATCTATATATTACTTTGACTTGTCTGTTGAAATATTTCTAGATCTTTAGGTTTGTGCTAGTACCGAGTTCACCATTTATGGACGCTGTAAGGTCTCAAGTAATGTCCTACTTGTCTTGCATTACTGCAAAATATCACATGTCACAGCCTTTGTGTTTCGTTAAGTTGAGGAATTTATATAGTAAGTTCCCTTGTCCGTTTATGGAATCCAGTTTGTTGTTCTCTATAATCCTTCTGGAATTAACTTATCTAGAGTGAACTCTTGAGTTTTGGACTTGGTGCAAACTTAATCTGTGTGTTTTGTCTTGTCTGTGAGTGCTTAATCTCAAAGCCAACGAAACTATGTATTGTATTCTTCAGTCATTGTGATGAAATGACAAGTTAAGGTTGATTTAATAACAGATTCGTCTTTGCGAGCGCGTTTCAAGCTAAGAGATTATCTTGTGCGCTTCAAACAATTTACTTTCAGATATTGAGATGTGTGGTAATTAATAGTACTAATTTCTTCTGTGTTTAACAGCGACATGCCTCCTCTTCCCAATACTGGTCAGTGGTTCCTTCTCTGGTTGAATGAGAACCTTCCCGAACCAATGGTTGAGATACTTAGAGCCAGAATCGTTGGCCTGCACCATTACCTAATGTTGTTTATCATGTTGGAATTCTCTGTGTTGTTTGGTTCTGTACAAGCTCCTGGCTTTGGGATGGGGGCAGGGAACATTTTTAGTATGGCGATAGGTCGTATTCTCCGTATTATAACATTTGTATCCACGATTCTTCCGTCAGCTCGACCTTGGTGTGATGCAGGGCGGTTTCAAGTCCCTACCTACCCTCATCCCTGGGCTCAGAAATACTATGTTCCTTATGCTTCAGATTCTAATGATGTATGCTAGATATTGCAACTGATTGGGCTTATGGTAACTCTTCTTCTTTGAATCCTAACTATCCTTGCTCTTTATCTTGGTTGTACTTGAGGCCTGAGTTCTCTCATGTATGGCTTCAGATTTTTTACATGATTTAGCCTTACCTGTGCTTTTTTAATCTTACTTGTATTTCAGCAGCTGAGATAGAGGAATATCCTTCTGACTATCAGCCAGATTGGGGCGTAATGAGCTTCCTAATAGAATTCTTGCGTCGAATTCATGGAGAAAGATCGGCATGGTATAATCTACTAATGAAAGCTGGAGGTGGTTGTAATGACCTGATCTACAGTGGTCACATGTTTGTTGTTGTTCTAACATCCATGGCTTGGACGGTAAATTCCACACCTCGTCACTCCATCACTCGAGCCATTTTCAGCTCACACCGTATGTTTTTCTCTATAATCCTTCTGGAATTAACTTATCTGGAGTGAACTCGTGAGTTGGGGATTTGGTGCAAACTTAATCTGTGTGATTTGTCTTATCTGTGAGTGCTTAATCTCAAAGCCAACGAAACTACTTCTTGTATTTTTCAGTCATTGTGATGAAATGACAAGCTAAGGATGATTTAATAACATATTCGTCTTTGTGATCGCGTTTCAAGCTAAGAGAATATCTTGTGCGCTTCAAACACTTTACTTTCAGATATTGAGATGTGTGGTACTTAACAGGACTAATTTCTTCTATGTTTGTCTAAATTCCTATGGAGGAAGATAGCTCGCGAAGTCATTAGTCTTGTATACCATGCAACATCAGCTCAACTCTTGGCAGCTACTACGATTGTTGAACGTTGCTTGGTTATGCAAAAATGTTGAGCGAAGCACAAATGTACCCAGATCCTGTTTACCATTTCACTGTAAAGGTCAGTCTCTTTGCTGTTGCTGCTTTGCTTTATGTGATCCCTCTTTGATTCCTCGTTGATCATTCCTTTAAAAGATACAACCAGAAAAGTTGATAACTTTCTGTTGATTCAGATCCGATTTTCATTATGGGTTTAATTTGTTCTTCCTGATTGATCGATTTTCCAAGGCAAGTCATTTCCCATAAAATTTGGAACCTTGCAGCTATTACGGTTTACATAATTTCATCACTACTGGTTGACAAGTATCTCGTCAGGATGTTAGAGTATGAGATTCCACGGTGTTCGTCCCTCCATTTTACAACTTTGCTTTGTCTCTCTTTAAGCTCTCTCTGTATATTAGTCATCAAACCCCATTTTCTTTGACTGGTGTAGAACGCCAAATGATATGATGTAAGTAAGGTTCTGCGTTTATCAATGTTGCTTCCAAATGGTAATCCTTAATGCTTCTTTTCCTGCTTTGTGAAACTCCCTTCACAAACTTACATGCTGAATTTGCTCTGAATTGCCTTCTTTCTACAGTGGCATGACCAACTCAAACTAAACTGAGGATATCTCTTTCTGTTTCTGGCTGCTTCTCTTAGCTTAGCGGTACTTGAATTGAATGTTCCTTACTTGGTCAATTTAGAAGGCGCTTACGGACAGCAGAAATGGGTGGAGGATTGAGAAATTGTCAAAGCAGGAACAAAACATGTACTCCTATATGTTCTTTCTTCTAACCCATTGCTCATACCTCCTACAGGAGGTTTGTTGCTTTCCCAAAGGGATATCGTGTTTGCTGCCTGCATGTGTATTTGGAACTTGTTGATTCGGAAACGATGCCCGGTGAATGTAGTGTTGTAAACCAACACAAAGGCTCCTCATCAGTGCAAACATATGATTTTGTACTCTCATTTTCTTTGCCATCATGTCTTCCATTGCTAATTTGAACTTCAACAAGGAAAAAGTTCAAACTTTTGAATGGTTTCATTACGTTTCAAATGCAATTAGGGATGCCCATTGTAGTAATGAAATGCTATATCCTTCTCAAAGCTACTATTCTACTTGTAATCTGTTGCTGTTCTGGTCGCCTTGACTGTCTCTTGGACTTACTCTAGTGTTATCTTCCTCTCAGGCTGCATTTTGTTCAACTTAGTATGCAACTTCCAAGTCATACGCTTTGAGAATTATGGCAAGCTCCTTGAAAGAGACTTGGAAGTTTCTCAATACATCGAGGGCCACATTCGCCTCACACATTACATGTCCAAGATAAGCCAACGGTTCAAGATTTTCTTTGTTTTTTTAGCTCTTGGTTGTGACAGCCAGTCTGTTTGTCACTTTGGTTGAAACAACGGAAATCGTGGACTCATCAATCTAATCAATGGTGCTGATTTTGGCCTTTCAGTCTCTTGTTGCTGCCTTTTCCCTTCTCTGCATTTCCCACAATCTTAGAAAATACGGTGTCAGGAAGTTCCTCTTTTTGGATATGCTTCATTTGATTTCTTTACCTTTTGTTCATTTGCTTTGTCGTGGTCTTAATTTTTCTTAATTATTATTCTTAGTTGTAGTTGACTTGCGTGAATTGAATTTGGTAGGATTATTGATTTGAGTTGACTTTAGGAATTACTTGGAGAAGCCTAGTTTACTTACCTGAACTTGATTTTGGGTTTGCTTACTTGGTTTCCTTTTTGTTAACTGTTTCTAGTTCAGTTTGATGGGGAATCATAATAGGACTTACTTTAGAGTTTTGAACGAATCAGATTGTTCAAGGATATGATTAATTGTGTAGTGTTATATGATCTGCATGTTTCACAAAAGCTTTTGACAGTTTCTTTACCCATACATAGTAGAAGTTTAATGATTTTGATGTGGAAAGTTAGTTTGATTTGGTTCAGGATTTCTTCTACCTCTTGGCAGTCTGGCTACTACCATGCCTCCTTGTGAAGACGGCTCGCGAAGTAATTCGTCTTGTATACCTGCAACATGATCAATTGTGGCAATCTGCTGTTGTTCTGGTCGCCTTGACTGTCTCCTGGACTTACTCCAGTGTTATGTTCCTCTCAGGCTGCACTTTGTTCAACTTAGTATGCAACTTCCAAGTCATACACTTTTTTAGATTTATGGCAAGCTCTTGGAAAAAGACTGGGAAGTTTCTCAATAGATCGAGGAACACATTCGTCTCACACATTACATGTCCAAGATAAGCCAATGGTTCAGGATTTTCTTTGTTTTTTAGCTCTTGGTTGTGACAGTTAGTCTGTTTGTCGCTTTGGTTGAAACGATAGGAAATCGTGGCCTCATCAATCTAATCAATGGTGCTGATTTTTGGGTGAGTACTGTGACCATATTGATCAAGCTGACTGATAATTATATGATGATAAACTATAAGCTCCATTCTAACTCTTATTGTTGTGTTGTGTGGTACTTTTGCTAGCTATAGGACAAGTCATTTGCCTGCATGTCGCAACCAAGGTATCACATCGAGCTCAAGGTATAGTGTCGGTGGCCACCAGGTGGCATTATGTGTATACCAATGAGACCACTTCTCAAATGGAAGTAAGCAGCAATGGTGGTGGTATGGAGGCCCCTCTTCCTATTTGGAGGCAGCAGGACAATCATTTGGGCTTCCACGATAGGGGTTAGTGATCCATTCTTTAATCATCCAAAGGATTATGTTTGAGAGCAAACCATGCCTATGATTATGAGCCCATAGTCGTTGCAGCTATGTACTAGGAGCAGAAATATTGACCTGTACAAAATAACTCTTGACGAAAATATGACGATTCATTTTCCATTATAGCAACAGAAGATGAGATCTAACCGTCTGGCAGAGATCTTCATGGCATTGATCCTGCCTTAAACTTTTCAGAGAACCTTATGATATATCATGATCGCAGGCGGATATTCCTCATCTTCGACGTTCTTATTTCTCCTGTAGATGATCAGTTTAGATTATTGCCTTTTTGTCATTGATTTCTTGGTAACAAAAGAGGAAGCCGGCGGTCAACTCTTTATTCTTAGTCCACAGCAAATATGAAGTCTTTATGGCTTTGCTCAGTTCTCCCAACTCTTTCAATATCATGAAACTTTTATGTCCGAGTACATAATAATAATAATGACAGGCAAAACATAAGTCCATGTAAGCCAAGTTCCTCCTTCAAAACTAAAAGAGTTTGAGAGCAGTTAATCTCAGTTCATTTAAAGGTTTAGATATAAAGCCAATACTCTATAGGTCCATGGAGGCCAAGCTCAAGTAACAATCATAGTTTTTGCCTTTTGTGATACATTTTCATCCATGGTTGAGATCAGCTGAGCACTAACTTCAATATCCCATAAAAGACACTACAACAATGGAGAAGCCACACAACTCGGTCAATAATCCATAGACCAAATCACAAGACCATTATTTTCTCAAGATGTCGATCAGTTGATTGATTGTTCAAACAAACAGATAAATAGACTTAGACTTGGATCTGTCTTCCAAAAAGTTACAGAAAATTGGTGATATACTCTTAATCAAGTGAACCATCTCACCAATCAAATCAATTCTTGAGCATTGATGAACAGATTCAAAGCAACAAAACATCATGATCGATGGCAGCAGATATGATGAGATTTAAATATAACAACAATTTTCCTAAAATTCATGCCTTTGTGTCATGAGGCAGATGCAATCTGTTTCCATTATGGTATAAACACATCTCCTCATAAATAGGATTCTTTGAGCTCAATATCTTCCTAACATCATCTTTCTCCTTTTCTCGCAGATAGTTTATAACATCCAGAAGAGTAGGGCTGTTGACGAACCAAGCTGCTCGTGTTCGGCTCGGTGTTCGGCTCGGAAAAAGCTCGATCGTGACTCGGCTCGAAACGAACCGAGCTGGCTCGCGAGCCGCTCGTTTATAAACGAGCCGAGCTCGAGCTCATGCCTGCTCGGCTCGGCTGGCTCGCGAGCCAGCTCGGTTCGTTGGCTCGAACGATGCAGCTCGCGAGCTGGCTCGTTACACGGCTCGTCGAGCAGCTCGAGAATGGCTCGTGAGCTGGCTCGATTAAGTACCTCGCGAGCTAGCTCGATTTTGGAGCTCGCGAGCTAGCTCGATTTCGTAGCTCGTGAAATGGCTCGATTTTGGCTAATGAAATGTTCGATTTTTGGCTCGATTTTGGCAAACGACCTCGATCCGAGCTTAACGAGCCATACACGAGCTCGAGCTCGAGCTCGAGCTCGTGTAGGCTCGTTAAGCCGAGCTCGAGCTCTACTCAAGCTCGGGCTCGTTTAGACTTGTTAACGAGCCTTAACGAGCTCGAGCTGTGAGGCTCGTTAACGAGCATTGCTTCGAGCCGAGTCGAGGCCGAGCTCGACCAAGAAAACTTTGGTCGAGCGAGCTCGAGCTCGAGTGTGAAAGCTCGACACGAGCTCGAGCCTGAGCTGAGCCAGCATTCAAACCTCACGAGCTGAGCTCGAGCTGGGCAAACTCGGCTCGACTCGGCTCGTCAGCACCCCTACAGAAGAGCAGGGTTTTCAATAACTTGACAAGAAGTGCCTCCGCCACAGTCTAATGCCCCATCCTCCCCAATATAAGACACAACAGTTATCAAAAGCTTAATCCTCTTATTAGTCCACTTAACTCGTTTCCAAGGTGAACCCTTCTTCCCTCTATTTGATTCATTATGACCATTAGCACCCTCTTGAGTATTACTTGGTTCACCATCCTCACTAGGTGAGTTTTTCCCTCTTATCTAACTTCTTGTAGTCAGCCATAGAAAGAGAATGATCAGTGTTGTGCATGGTTCCGATTATAAGTGGAAAACCCTCATGAATTGAGGCATGTGCTGAAGATCCTTGGCGTTGGACTGGGTGGTGGTTTACAGCATGTGGATGCTGTGCTTAGTGATGAATTCTCATTGAACCTTTCAAGTCAAGACCTCCAAAAGGAGGGCCACCAGAGAACATGCCTCCTTGAGATGTATTGTCCTCCATTGCAAGCTTCAATTAACAGATAGATCATAAACCTTTACAAAGAAACTCTTGTTTTTTCAGTCCGCCAAATAACAATCTGTTGAATTATGTTGTGTCCAACACTGAACCAAGCATGGTCTTTATGAGATTTGAGTAGAACAACAATTTTCCTCAAATTCATTACGAGCATCAGTATCCACCTCTAGATCATCTTCATCAATATAATCATATTCATGCCTCTTTGTGCCATCATGGTCTTGATCATCTTTACTCCTAAGAGTCAACTGCAAAGAACACTACAATGCACGGCCATGTGGCATGCAATCTGTTTCCATTATGCTTTGAGCTTAAAACAGATGCAAAATAAAAACTGTGAATTTCAAGTTTGATATAATCATCAAATGATTAGCTCTTAGTTCCCCACTCTTTGTACAATCATCACTCACAACTAAGAGATTTGGGATATATTAATTAGCACTAGCAGATGCATCAACAATACGGTTTATCTAGAAAATCCACAATTAGCATTAACAACCATGCTACTGAGGAGTTCATACTTTCCTGGACTTCTCTTGATGAGTACTTAAAGAAGATTCAAGCAAAAATTACCAACACTGAGGGATGAACTAATTGATGATTGGAGGAGTGACAAGCCCAACAGCAGAACATGAGAAATAGCAATCTAAAGTGCAATAGCACATCTCCAAAATACCATACAGTAACACAACTCTTTTAAAAACAAGAAGCAATGAATGAAACGATGGTTGGACCCTCAAAGACTACCCATTGTTGTATTCTTTCCCTGTCATCAGAAAATTAATTGCATTGTTTGTGGAAAAGGCTTGAATGATTATATTAACTGTTTAAGGATTAACAGTGTCATATTCTTCGGATCAGAAATATATCCGGTCAAATGGGAGAAATTTAACCACATAAGCTACAACTAGCCATGTCAAGAACTTGAAGCAATGTCAATCCCAGATACAAATCCTTTAGATTCTTCAAAATTTTGCAATTATTCTTTGTAAGAATGTTACAACTGAGACCCAAATACTCGAACTTAAGCAACCCATATATTATAATTCTGGAATCAGTCCAAAGAAATAGTTTCCTTTCTAGGACCCATGAGAAGAACATTGGATTATAGTGACTAATGAGTTTGAAGAAATAATCAGAGCAACATCATCCCTTCAAGAAACCATAACAATGGCTCAACTAGAAGGAAAACCAGAACTGATCATTCTAAAATAGGCAGAAGGGCAAAATAATTCCCATCTAGGACACATTTCTAAGCTTTTCCTTAGGCAACTGATAAGTTTGGAGAAGGCACTAAAGCAAGATGATCCCTTCAAGGAACCATATCAATGGCTCAATTAGAAAACCACTACTGATCATTTGGAAATAGGCAGAAGGGCTAAATATATCCCATCTAGGACCCATTTCTAAGCCTTTCCTTTGGCAACCCGTAAATCTGGAGAAGACATTAAAGCAACATGATCCCTTCAAGGAACCATATCAATGGCTCAACTGGAAAACCACAACTAATCATTTCGAAAATAGGCAGAAGGGCTAGGTATCTCCCATCTAGGACCCGTTTCTAAGCCTTTCCTTTGGCAACCGGTAAATTTGGAGCAGACATTAAAGCAACATGATCCCTTCAAGGAACAATATCAATAGCTCAACTGGAAAACCACAACTAATCACTTCGAAAATAGGCAGAAGGGCTAAGTATCTCCCATCTAGGACCCATTTCTAAACTTTTCCTTTACGCAACTGATTATATAACCTCAATAATAATTTATGATTTCAAAGAGAAAATAGCAGAATACACAAATCAAACCCACAATTTCAGTTAGCCACTCAAACTTCTTTATATCATAGTGCCACATCATCATGTTTCCAAATGATAATTTCCAATTTTTAACACTGTCACTTCTTTATATCATAGTGCCAGATCATTATGTTTCCAAATGATACTTTCCAATTTTTAATACTGCACCGAAAATCTTTGAAGGATTCCAAAATGAATCTTCTCCATCGACCCAAAAAGGCAGAACCCGAAAAAAGAGGTGCCTTCATAACCGAATCATATTGAAAACCATCCATTCATAACTACAGTAAAAACAAGTGAACCTTGTTTACACGAGCAAAAAAGTCAAACCGATTGCTAGAATGGGCAGAAGGCAAACCAATAATGAGAATGGTTTCCTGTCTAGGACCCCATACGAACAACTCACTTGAGATAATTCTAATCAAGTTTAGAGTAGTAAGAATGGTTACATGATTTCCTCCTTTAGATGGGACCTTACTCTATGAATAGGGGGTCCTCTGACCAGCAAAATGGCACTGATATCAGGGAACGATAAGTTTTCCCATGCTTATCCCAGTTCTGTTCATCTATAAAAGAAACTGTTAATAGTATCAAGCTTCATTTTATCAGATTAATCCACCAGCAAAAAAAATGAGTATAGCAAGTGGAATCCGACTAATGACCATAGAGCCAAAAATCCAAAATATGACTTAAAACTGATTTGTTCATCTATCATTTTCACAAGTTTTTCCCAGATATCAAAGTAGTAGTAAGGTACCGGATCAACAACTATTACCACGAAAACCAGCAGAAAATAAAACGTTTCAGATCTGCTTTAGACGCACCGAAAGAAATCATATAAGCACAAATCTAGGGTTTGTCTTTTTTTCGGATTACCTTTGTCTGCCTCTTTTTATAGATCCGAGGGCGGCGGCTGGCGTTTAGCGGCGACGGATCGATGGCGTATGGTCGCGAAGGTCGAAATGCGAGGCGGTAATCTCATATGTTGTAAACTCTACGAAGACGTCATGCATGAAAGAAGGGTCGATCAGATCTATGAAAAAAAACGAAGTAAAGGAAGAAGGCGTAGCCCTTACCGAGATGGACGGCAGAAGTCAAGACCGGTGGCGGCGACGTACGAAGATACGACGTCGGAGGACTGAAATCAGACGGAGAACGACGGCACCGATCGAGTCAGAGGCTACAATGGCGACGAAAGATATACTTTGGGAGACGAGACGGCTGATGTCGGCGGATCCATGGGTGGCTGATGGTTGAGGCCTCGAGATCGATGGCTCGGCGGCGGCACCTTGAGGACGGCAGCGACTTGGAAAGGTAAGCATTTAGGGTTAAGGTTTTGTTCATAGTTGTGTTGGTGTTTCTTGGAATATGGAAGAAGAAGATGATAGAAGGAGAGGAGAAATTTTGTTTAGAGAAAAGTGAAGGGACGGCGCTGAAGGATTTTTTTTTTCCTTTACGGAATCAGTTTCATTGACTGAAAAGTGATTACAAAGTTAGACAAAAGTCCATGGAAGGAAAATACAGTAGAGAAACAAGCCCACCCAAGCCCAAAATAAATTAGACATGAAGTAGCAAGAAACCCTAAAAGTAAACTTAAGAGAACAAGTCTTCACAGCCGCCATCTCCAAGCGAACGAGGATCGGAGCAAGAACCAAGAAGATCAAGCCATCAGAAGCCTCCCTGCCTCTAACTCGTCAACCTGCAATCAAGGAACACTTGGGAACCATGCATCTCCGAATCACCAACTCTATGGGCAAAGCAAGGAGGTAGATTGACAAGAAGAAAACGAGAAGCAAACTACAACAGTAGCTCCCTTTGAAACTCACAGAAAGGCATCAGATCTTAATAACAGATGAGAAAACCAAAAGACCATACCATAAAGGGAGGTAAAGCATAAACCACAAGGGTTTGAACCAGAGCCATAAAGGTTGAAACAAGCAAATCCGAGAAAATGGATGAACAGAGAAAACTCTGTTGGAACAAAATAGCAAACTCAGGAAGATAAATCGAGTTAGATCTGACCTCAAACCTTCAAAATCTATCAATCCATGGAGCATAGCACACCCAAGAAGGACAAAACAAGAAAGACATGAAGTAGAGAAAAGCTGAAAGAACAAAGGAAAATGAAGGGGGCAGGAGGTTGCCGCCGGCTACCATAAGGTCACCGGCGGCAGATGGAAAAGGATTTTGAGAAGAGAGAGGCGAGAGCGTTTGGGAGGAGAGAGGTTTGATAGAGTTCGTTTTAGTGATGGTTGACGGCGCTGAAGGATAGGGCTGAAATTTTGGCTCAATTTTCAGTTTATATATGGCTCAGTTAGGTTTACAATTTTAGCCTTTCCTGAAAGTCCGTCATTTAAAATAGCGTTAATACACCTTTTTGTCCCTCTACTATGCAAAGTTAACAAACATACCATTTTACTATTTTCTAACCGATTTAACACCCTCTACTTTGAAAAGTTTAACAAATATGCCCCTCCGTTTATCTTTTCATCCATTTTTTCGTCTAGTGAGTTGATTATACGTGCTACGTCATATTATTAGTCCACAACATCACTAATTAGGATGTCCACAAGGTGAAAATATTTAAATTAAAAAGAAAAGATAAAGGAAAAGCACATTATAATCACTATTATGTACGGAGTCGTTTGTGGTATTACTTTTTATTTTTCTGTCTAATTCAAATAAATTTCGATTGTGAACATTCCAAACAGCGATAAGGTGTACAAATAATATGACGTAGCACGTATAATCAACACATCGGATGGAAAAAAGATGAAAAATTAAACAGAGGGACATATTTGTTAAATTTTTCAAAGTAGGGGGTGTTAAATCAGTTAAAAATTAGTAAAGGGGTATGTTTGTTAACTTTGCATAGTAGAAGGGTAAAAAGGTGTATTAACCCTTTAAAATATCTATCAGGTTTTTTATCTTTTTCGTATGAACCTTGCATGGCCGAGTTTAGGGTGGAGGAATCGAACCGACCGCAACCCACTGGAGTCCGACCGGTCGGATCGGGCCCTATTGTGCTGTGGGCTTCTAGCCAGTTTACCTTATTATCGTATCTGTCATTTTATGGGCTAAGGGCTAAAATAGGTTTAAGTCAAGTGGTCTAATAATTCATGGATAAGATCCAATCTTCATAAATTCTATATTCTATATATATTTCTATATATAAAGGGAGAAGGGGAGTTACTATTAAATGAATAGTGTTTTCTTCCCTCTATTAATTAGAGCTGTCAAACGGGCGGGCTGGGCGGGCCACGGGTCGGGTTAGTCGGGTTGCGGTTAGTCGGGTTGCGGGTTCGTCGGGTTGCGGGTTCGCCGGGTCGCGGGTTCGCCGGGTCGCGGGTTCGCCGGGTCGCGGGTTCGCCGGGTCGCGGGTTCGTCGGGTCGCGGGTTCGTCGGGTCGCGGGTTCATCGGTCACGGGTCGGGCGGGTCTCGGGTTGCCCACGGGTTATTACTTACTAGTCTCAACTCTCAACTACAATTTGCAAAATTTTATGTAAATTTTTTTATGTGATAAATAATTTAAAAATATATTAAATTTTTAATCGCGAGTAGGCTTAACTCTTAAGGATTGTAGCAGTTGTTGATATATTAAAAATAATAATTCATTTTTATAAATTAAATATACTTATAATAAATGAAATGAAATTGAATATACTTTAGCTTTTAAGGTCTAGGAGGGTTTAACATTGGACTCATTTATAAATTTAGTCAATTCTTTCAAAAAAGTATCAAATCTAGCGACTTTCTTTTTATGACATTTTTAGACCAAACGTTTTGATTTTATGTTAGATGACAAATATAGTCAACGTTCTTAAGATTTTTAACACTGTTACTGATGGTGCTAAGTGTTACTGATGGAGAAGACGTGAGTCTTGCATAGATGCATTCTAGTTTCTGGTTGCTGCAGGATTCATTGTCGTTGAGTGTTGACAATGCAGAATGAATATTTTGTTATAACACTTTTTCTTTATAATTTTGGTTTGAAGATTGAAGTATGGATGAGTGGTTTAAACTTTAATGTTCATCAGTATTGTGTTTCTATATATCAACAGGTTTGAAACTTGACTTTTGGATTATTCTATGAATTATGAATGTTTGGTGTCGAATTATGTAGTGTTGCATACTATATTAGTTGTTTGTATTGCTAATTGGTGAAAGAACTTAAAAACATGGATATGGACATATGGTGCAGAGCAGTCGTGCTCGTTCAGGTAGATGGAAGTATTTACAACTATGATTGTCAATGTTATATATAATTGATTTTAATTATTTTGGAAATAAACTTGGTGAAGTCAGAAGTAGATTAAATTTTTTATATCTTCAATAATGACATAATGTTGATATTTGAAGCACTGAATATTATGAATTGTGTGACAATCGGGTTATTCGGGTCGGGCGGGCGGGTTGCGGGTTAGTCGGGTTACGGGTTCGTCGGGTTACGGGTTAGCCGGGTTACGGGTTAGTCGGGTTGCGGGTTAGTCGGGTTGCGGGTTAATCGGGTCGCGGGTTAGTCGGGTTGCGGGTTCATCGGGTTGCGGGTTCATCGGGCTGCGGGTTGGATTGTTGACTTTTTGGTCAATCGGGCCACGGGTCGGGCTGGGCCGGGCGGGCTGGGCGGGTTTATCGGGCCGGGTCAGCATTTTGCCAGCTCTACTATTAATGTATTTAAGGCTTAGATCATAGGTTTTGAAGAGTGGTCTTTTGATAGCAAGGTTTTCAGAACCGAATCGGGGGGTCGAGCCGGCAAGGTCAAGGGTTCAAAGGTTTAATGGGAAAATAAGGGTTGAACCGGGATCAAACCAGGATTGAACCGAAATTTATCGGTGCCGGAGAGCTGACTGGTTCACGGTCGAACCGGTCCAACCGGGGGACAGGATACGGCATTGAAAACACTGTTTGAGAGTCATCTTGTGTTGGGTGAGTTTGTGAGTTGTGAGGGTAAGTTTATGGGCTTGTAGCATTCTCATCTCCACAATTGACGTTGCAAAAACGGCCTCACCCCTCCTGTCATTGTTCCACAATTTTTTTTCTTGTGTTGTCTACGCATTATGTCAATTAATCAATGAAGACTCCTCTATTTCGTTGGTTCATTTTCGGCTGCCTGTTTTACAACCATCTCGCTATATGCTAATCAACACTCTTCTATGTTTTTTGGTTCTTTTCGATTGCCCATTTCACTACCATCTCGAAATTTGACATCACTGTTAATCAAAATTGTCCTCTAAAATTTTCCGCTGCATCGCGCGGGTAATTCTAGTTCTTATAAAGTTCTATATATAAAGGGAGAAGGGAGTTACTATTGAATGAATAGTGTTTCCTTCCCTCTATTAAAGTATTTAAGGCTTAGATCATAGGTTTTGAAGAGTGGTCTTTGATAGCAAGGTTTTCAGAACCGGACCGGGGGTCGAGCCGGCAAGGTCAAGGGTTCAAAGGTTTAATGGGAAAATGAGGGTGAACAGGGATCAAACCAGGATTGAACCAAATTTATCGGTGCCGGAGAGCTGACTGGTTCACGGTCGGACCGGTCCAACCGGGGGGCAGGATACGGCATTGAAAACACTGTTTGAGAGTCATCTTGTGTTGGGTGAGTTTGTGAGTTGTGAGGGTAAGTTATGGGCTTGTAGCATTCTTATCTCCACAATTGACGTTGCAAAAACGGCCTCACCCCTCATGTCATTGTTCCACAATTTTTTTTCTTGTGTGCTACGCATTATGTCAATTAATCAATGAAGACTCCTCTATTTCATTGGTTCATTTTCGGCGGCCCGTTTTACAACCATCTCGCTATATGCTAATCAACACTCTTCTATGTTTTTTGGTTCTTTTCGGTTTCCCATTTCACTACCATCTCGAAATTTGACATCACTGTTAATCAAAATTGTCCTCTAAAATTTTCCGCTGCATCGCGCGGGTAATTCTAGTTCTTATAAAGTGAGTTATTTTATCTCTAAGCTAGTAATGTTGACATTCGAACTAAAGGAGGGTGCATGAGAGGTTCTCGTAAAAATGTTATTTTGTCAATTTTATACTTAATTTTTCATATCAAGTTCATAAAAAAGACTAGTATCGTTAGCCTCGGCTCTAGTAGTGGCGCGTGAAAATCGGCCCCAGTATAAAAATCATATAATGCAAGAAAATTAACTTTGCAAGTTAGCAAATCAATCAAATTTACCCATGTTTTTTGCCTGCCTGAACTACGAGGCTTTGATTTCGATACGAGGTAGTCGATCGACGCAAGCCCAACAAATAAAATTCATTGATCTCATAGATTGTGAAAGTATTTCATAAAACAAAATAAATTATATTTTTAACTAATTGAGCTTAGTAACATCCGACTTTATAATAATAAATTCGCGTGAAACCCTGACACCTAAAATTAAGAAACTTTCAAAATAACTAAGGGGTCGTTTGTGACAGAGAATTCGGGGGTGAGAATTGCCTAGAATTGGGCCTCATCCTAGAATTCAATAAATTCCATCGTTTGTTTCGTAAAAAAAGTGCCCGGAATTGCCTAGAATTGAATTCTAGGAGTGGGCCCATCTAGAATTCGGACCCCTTCCAAATTCTCTAATGCAAAGCCTAGAATTTGACATTCTAGGGTGAATTCAAGAGGCAATGACAATAATACCCTTTTTAAGGGGAAGAAGGTAAAAGAGGATAAGGTAAAGTTGGGTATTTTGGTCTTTTTCACATTGATTATTTTATTTATATTTATTTTTTTCACCCCAAGAATCTCATACATTCACTTATCCAAACGGTTGATTTTCGAAATGGCCTAGAATGCCCAATTCTCAGAGAATTCAATTCTCTAGAGAATTGAATTCTCTCCAAACCAATTCTCTGTCACAATCGACCCCTAAAAACAAACCGAGACCACTCGATTGCAAACCAACTCAAATCAACTTTTCAAATCAAACTATGTGGACTTTGATTCCAGTTTCCGGATACCTAGGCAGTCACGAGACTCGAGTCCAACTTTAAAACAATTTTATTATTTTCTCTTTAAAATAGTTTTTATCCAAAATTATCGAGATCAGTAGTGTTTCTCTTTGCACCAGTCCAGACACGTGAATCTCCCAATTTATAAATTAAACACCTTTTTATTAAAAGCACATCAATGACTTATCGAATTTGGTAGTATCGGTTTACCGGGCATTGTGGGGGTGCTAACCCTTCCCCACACTTAACCATCTCCTTTATCCAGATATTTGAACACAGACCTAACCCGATTTAGATTTAATAACCAGAATCGGGCTTCAAATGTCCAATCCACTTTTAAGTGATTGGTGGCGACTCCAACCATTTATCAAACCCAACAAAGAGACTGACGTGACGTCAGGTGATTGCGCGCCGCAGACGGAAACTTTCATGACACACTAAATGTTGAAAGAGTTTCCAGAATGTAATGACTATGAAGATATTTATGGAAAATGTGACCTATTTGATGTCAACGACTCAACGCTTAGCAAATGAAATGAGAACTTCGCACCACTTCATGAATTTATAATTGAATTGACCTTCTTAAAGCTATAAGGACTTACTCTTCCATCTGATGCTCAAGATAGTGAAGAGGAAAGCCAGATTAGTGGTGAAAGGCTGCAACCAAAAGAAGGGCATTGATTTTGATGGAGGTGTTAACTTTTTTGGTACCTTACGTTTGATCGAAATATCATTTTGGTACACTATGTTACAAAAGTTACAATTCAGTCTCGATCATTTCAGGAAATTTCAAAATGGTATTTCCGTCCAACTCCATCCAAATTTTCCGTTAAATGCTGACATGGCTGCTGAGTCACACATCCCAGTCACCTGAAATATTAATAAAATAATAATTTACTAATTTAATACTATAATTAATTTTTAAATTAAAATAATTACATTTTAAATTAAAATAATTATTTTTAGAAAAAATAATTTCTAAACCCCTCTCTCTCCTCCCCTCCACCTCCTCCTCCGACCGTCCTCCCTCCTCCCCTCCACCTCCAACCGTCCTCTCTCCTCCCCTCCACCTTCAACCGTCCTCCCTCCTTCCCCTACCTTCCACTGTCCTCCCTCCTCCCCTCCTTCTCCTTCTCCCCTCCACCTCCTCCTCCCCCTCCCCCCACCTCCGGTCGTCCTCGCTCCTCCCCTAAACCTCTGGCCCTCCTCTCTTCGACCGTCCTCCCTCCTCCCCTCCACTTTCGGTCGTCCTCTACCTACCTTCCACCGTCCTCCCTCCTCCCTCCTCCCCTCCTCCTTCTCCCCTGCACCTCCTCTTCCTTCCCTCCCTCCTCCTATTCCTCATTGAAACAAAAAGTATTGAAACGTTTAGATCTACAACAAAAAGTACCAAAATGAAAAATTTGCAAAACGTTTAGTACTGAAATGTTTAGATCTAAATTTTTTATTGAGGATTTTCGAGGAGGAAGAAAACAAATGAGGAGGGAGGATGAGGAGAAGGAGGACAGACAAGAGGTGAAGGAAAAGGAGGGAGGAGAGAGGAAGAAGGGGAGGGACGGGGAGGTGGAGCGGTGAAGGAGGAGAGAGGACGGCCGAAGGTAGGGGGAAGAGGAGGGAGGACGATCAGAGGTGGAGGGGAGGAGGGAAGACGGTCGGAGGGGGAGGTGGGAGGAGGAGAAATAGTCGGAGGTGGATGGGAGGAGGAAGAAGGGAAGAGGAAGGGAGGAGGAGGAGGAGGTGGTGGTGGAGAGGAGGAGGAGGGAGGAGAGAGAGGGGTTTACAAAATATTTTTAAAAACAAAATTCATTAATTTAATTTAAAAATTAAATATAATATTAATTAATAAAATTATTATTTTATTAATATTTTAGCTGACTGGGATGTGTGACTCAACTACCACGTCAGCATTTAACGGAAAATTTGGATGGAGTTGGACGGAAATACCATTTTGAAATTTCCTGAAACGATCGGAACTGAATTGTAACTTTTGTAACGTAGTGTACCAAAAATGAATTTTGGCCAAACTTAAGGTACCAAAAAAGTTAACGCCTCGATTTTGATGAGATCTTCTCTCTAGTGGTGAAAATGACATCTATCAGAACAGTTTTGGGTTTAACTGCAAGTCTTGATCTTGACTTGGAGCAACTTGATGTAAAAACAGCATTTTTACATGGTGATTTGCAGGAAGAGATCTACATGGAGCAACCAGAAGGTTTTGAAGAGAAAGGAAAAGGTGAACTTGTTTGCAAGCTGAAGAAGAGTCTTTATGGGCTCAAACAGGCACCAAGGCAGTGGTACTGGAAGTTTGACTCGTTTATGACAAACAACGGTTGTAAACGAACTACAGCTGATCCTTGTGTGTATTTCAGAAAGATCTTTGGAGGTAACATCCTCATCCTTCTCTTATATGTAGATGATATGTTGATAGTTGGACAAGATGCAACTATGATTCAGAGTTTGAAGAAAGACTTGTCCAAGTCATTTGACATGAAAGACTTTGGGTCCTGCAAAGAAAATCTTAGGCATGGAGATTGCTCGTGACAGGAAAGCTGGGAAATTGTGGTTATCCCAAGAGAAGTACATTGAACGGGTGCTTGAGAGGTTCAATATGAAGCATGCTAAGTCTGTGAGTACACCATTAACAACACATTTCAAGCTAAGTAAGAAAGCTTATCCTGCAATTGAGATGGAGAAAGAAGCGATGTCATCTGTACCTTACTCTTCTGTAGTTGGCTCATTGATGTATGCTATGGTGTGTACTCAACCCGATATAGCACATGCGGTTGTTTTAGTGAGCAGGTTCTTATCTAATCCAGGTAAGGCTCACTGGGAAGCGATGAAATGGATTTTCAGGTACTTGCGAGGTACTTCCATACTGAGTTTGTGTTATGGAGGTGGAAAACCTATACTTGAAGGTTATACAGATGCAGACATGGCTGGTGATCTTGATAGCAGAAAGTCTACCTCAGGTTATGTGTTTACATTTTCAGGGGGAGCCATATCATGGCAATCCAAGCTACAAAAATGTGTAGCATTGTCGACTACTGAGGCAGAGTATATCGCAACCGTGGAAGCACGAAAGGAGATGTTGTGGCTTAAGAGGTTCCTTCAAGAGTTGGGTTTGAAGCAAAGTGAGTATGCAGTATTCTGTGATAGTCAGAGTGCTATGGATTTGAGCAAGAATTCTATGTACCATGCTCGTACCAAGCATATCGACATTAGATATCATTGGTTGCGAGATCTGATTGAGGAGAATAGAATGAAGTTGAAGAAAGTCCACACCGACAAGAATGGTGCAGACATGTTAACAAAGATTGTCCCCGGAAGCAAGGTTGAGATTTGCAGCAAGCTTGCTGGGATGAGGTTCAAGTGATTGTCCACGTGACGCATCTTCCCGTAACGGGCTGGAGGGGGAGATTGTTATGGGTCCAGCCCATGTTTGGCCCAACCTTTGGGTCTTTTTTGCCTCTCTTGGAGTCCACTTGGAGTCTAAGTGATTGTGGAAGACCTAAGGGGTCAAGGGAGAGATGAAATTGGCAGTCACAATCTGAATTGTGAGTATAAGGCACAAAGAAAGAGAGGAGAGAAAGTTTGCTGGAAATTTCTGTCATTGCAGCAGGACAGTCCGTTCAAGTGACGATCCTATGAGATCGCACCGTTGTTTCGTCCTCAAATTTGGAGAGAGTGTTGAGGAAACTGGAGGCTACGTTCTAACCGTTGGAATCTTCATTTGGAGGTTTAGTTTGACGGGAAACGCTCCTGGACAGAGGAGTACTGCAACTGTTTTCTGGGTGATATTCTTCACCAAGCTCTCTTCTTTGTTACTCTCTTATGTATGGTGGTGTTGGTGGGTTGTGAACCTTTCTAGGTTGTATGTGGGTTCTTGTTCCCTCAATTTCATAATAAGAGAAGGAAAGATGGACTACTCTAAGTCCCGTGGTTTTTACTCTTCACACCGTAGAGGTTTTCCACGTAAAAATCGTGTGTTGTCTCTCGCATTTTCTCATTTGTTTTAGATCGTGCATTGCTGCCCGTTAGTTTGGATTAATTGGTTGATTGTCTTGGTGTTGATCTTTTGGTAGTTGATACACTACCGGGGACCCAATAGTACATGGCTCCTGAATGTCTTTAGAGAGGGGAGACAAGCAAGGAGTCAGGTGTCTATGGGTTTGTTGTTGTTGCTTTGGAGATTGCAACTGGAAGGCCATTCGTGGAGGTAGAAGATGACTCAGAAGACGACATGGTGCACATTGCGAAGTGGGTTTTGGTTGCTTTATGGAAGAGGAAATATTATTGATGGAATTGATCAAAAACTAAGGGGGGAAGTTCAACGAAGAACAAGCAGAACATTTGATGGTTGTGGGGTTATGGTGTTGTCATCCTAGTCCTTGACCCCGTCCTTCCATAAGGATGGTGATGGAGATGCTGAATTTCAGCTCACCATTGCCAAATCTGCCTTTGAAGTTTCCTGGCTCTGTTCATTCTACGCCTTCCAAACTCTTCTCATCATTCTCTGCGTCTACTGTCAACAGTACCATTCCTGAAGAAACTTACAGGAGCACAGCAGAAACTAGCACATATAGTAGCTCAAAAGATGGCTTGCTTATGATTGATGCCAAATCGAGACCCCAGTCTTCGACAAATCCTTTCGTTCGACATAGCCAAGGAAGCGGTTTTGCAGCGTTCCCCCGGAATCCCCACCCCACATTCTTTTACAGTGTGTAATTAAGTTACTTCCACATGGGTTTTCTGGGTTTGTTATATCAATTCTACTGTACAAAAACAAATTTATAGTTTATTTGCACAGAATTTTGAGTTTGTATCTTATAATCTTATCCATTCCAATGTTTTGATAGTAGTTATTATTATATGATTATGAGCAGGCATTTACTAAGAATTAACATGAAGATTGACAACATGAGCTGCTGCTCCTGAGTGCTTGTAACTGAAATTAGTGATGGAATCGGTTTCCGGATTTCTAACACTCATCTCGTAATCTCCATAGAACAACGAAGCTTCTATGAATCCCTCACCGTCTGCTGCAGCTACAGTAGTATCAGTTTTCCACTCCTTGAGGAGATCATCTACCACATCTCCAGCTGCAGTGTTTCTGAAGTGTTTGTCTACCAGGATTAACGGTTTGAAACCAGCTGTTTCCGGTCCAGCAAATATGATAATTCCATGCACAGCTGGATGGGAATAGCCTTCCCTCAGGATTTGCGCCAAATACAGTCCCTATATACATGATGAAACAGAGACTTAAGTAGTTATATTACAAGAAAGGGGAGCAAAAACACAAGAAGGTACATATATACATACCTGATGTGGGCCATGGGGCACTTCGACTTCAGTGAGCCATACGGGCAATCCGATTGAGCCATATTGGTCCAAAGAAGCCCTCATGTATGCAAGATCTGGTTTCCCATGACCAAAACTACTAGTTTGCAGTCCAATTCCTGCATGGATCCTTGCATTCCCAGGATATGCAAGAATGTCTTTAAATCTCTTGAGGTAATGGGCAGGATGTGCAGTCGAGTCACCATTATTTTCAACCGTGCTGTACTCGTTCATGAACAGTCTAACACGTGGATCAATCCGGTGAGCTTCCTTAAAGAAGTGAGGTGTAGCATTCTTGCCAAGTCTGTCCTCAAAGAAGCTGAAATGTAGATTCTCATTCACCACATCCCAGGCAATCAGTTTCCTTTTGTACCTTGACACCACTGATTTTAACCTCTTTTCTGCAGCTTCTCGTAGCTCGGTCCCAGTAAGGTTCTTAACCCATTGAGGTTGCTGCTTGGGATTGTCCCACAAGATGTTGTGGCCTCTGACGTGAATGCGGTGCTTCTTGCAGAACTTCAGCATGGCATCTGGTGTGGTGTAGTTCTCTACGCCTCGTACCACCTCGGTGTTGTACCATTTCATCGCGTTTGTGAAAGTCGTGTACTTGAATCTCGAAGCAAACCAGTGCCGGTAGGATGAGAAGTTAAGGATGTTTTTATTCATTCCACACCCAAATGGGAAGCTTGTTCTTGTTTGACTGATGGTTACTGCAGCATTTGGCAGTGGATTTCCGCTTTGATCTGTAATGCGGAATCTCACCTTGCTCTTTCTTATCTGCATACCATGTTGTGAACATAGTTCAGTCTCATAAGCATGAACACAGGTTGTAGTGTGTAAAAAGTGAAAAAGTACTACTTTTTTACCTTTTCAATGCTTTGATCCTGGTGGGATATCCATTGCTCCATGGTGAATGGTTGCAACGAGATACTTTCAGCCCGGATTTCAACCGTTGGGTCCTCGCTCTAACATAACATCAGGATTCAATCATGAACACAAATCAACCATAGATAATACAATACAGGAAAGAGAGGTAAAAAATTGTATAGTTTGTTGTTGTACCTGAAACAGAAGATCAACATGGCCTGTAAAGTTAGGAGAGAAACCACCTTTGAGAATAGACCAGCATCCATTTCTAGCAATAGATTTGCCAATATTGTACAGCTCACCGGTTGAAGTTCTGAAAAAAGCATCAACAAAGATCCCACTTCCTTTGCTGACATGAAGCCAAGCTGGAAAAAGAATGTGACATTAGTTGAAGTGATGTATGCAAAATATGAAAACCAGACAGTGTAGGACTTACCAGAGAAAGCATACAGATTTCCATTCTCTAGGTAAGCCTTCCATGTCCTGTTTGCAATCCAGTGTGAAAGTTTGGTGTCGTTAACGAGGATTCCTCCTCCATAGAGAGGTCTATCTGGTGCAGCCAAGCACTGCAATAGAATGAACTATAGTGAAGACTTGTGTGACAAAATTTAAGAAATGTTTGAATCCAAATCTTTGGCTTGCCTCAGTAGGGGCAGAGTAGTCATAGGGTAATCCTGATCCATTCAAGTGGCCTGCAAAGATGTTGTTCATGAGTTTAGTAGGAAACAACAGTAAAAGAGATGGAAGAAGAAAAAAAAGCAGAAAGAGGAAGTTAATGACAGCACCTGAATGGAGAAAGATGCAGAAAAGAACGAGGAGCAGGTGACCTCCTTCCTTGTTCATCTTTCTCTCTTGTTGTTTGGAGTGGGAAGAAGCTAAGTTAGTTGATGTATTTATAACACCATGTATGGCAGTTATAATTAAATGCTCTTAAGAACTTTTCATTTCTTCAGTCATTTTGTTTCAGTTACTTGTTTGTTTTTTGGCAGTAAGTAACTTTCCAGTGCTTAATACACTACAGGAGGTTGTATGGCAATATTTTAATTATGTCTGATTGACGAATCTTAACCCTTCAGTTGTAATTTAATTTCAAATCATTATAATTAATTGCATAATTTAATGTTGGATATGTATTTTAATTTTTAACCTTACCTTTAACCGCTTCTCAATTCCAGCTACTCATATTTATTGATTCTTACCATTTTAACATTAATGATGATTAATTATCTTACCATATTTATTTTTATTTTTGCAGTTGCTGTTGCACTTACCATTTTAACAGTAATGAATAATTATCTTACCATATTTATTTTTTATTTATTTTTTGGTGGAAAAACGGCGCCTAGCGCCTTAATTATTCAAAATACGACCGAGGTTCAGTTATACCAATACAATCGTATCTCAAATGAAAACCGAGATTAACGTTCGAAGTTGGGATCAAATGATAACCCAAAGGAAATTGAAATCCGATTCCTGCCAAGAAGTCAGCAGCTCGGTTGCCTTCTCTATAAACATGTCGTATTCGGACCTCCCAATCCCGACGTAAGAGGTCTCTAATCTCCATGATCTCCATGGCATGTTGGTGGCGAGGGTCACCTTCTGCTTCCACCAAGTTCAAAATTGTTAAAGCATCCACTTGCAATTCAACTTTCTTTAGGCCCCTGTCCCAGGCGATATGAAGCCCCATAATTGCTCCTCTCAACTCGGCTCGGGTAATAGAGCAAAACCCGATATTCATAGTAAAAGCTTCAGTGCAGTGACCCAGCTCATTTCGAATAAGCCCACCAGCCGCAGCCTTACCCGACTCCCGATCCACTGCACCATCGGTGTTTAGTGTAGCCCATCCGTGCGGACCAGGGTCCCAAGCTATATTCAAGGTCTGCCGAACCCTCTCCTCTCCGGAGGTTCTAGCTTCACGACTCATAGCCTCCTCCACCAGCCGACTCCAAGAACAAGCTTTAGCCGCAACTGAAGATGTCGACTCACTCTCGGTGGTGAAAACTTTAGCGTTGCGAGTTTTCCAAAGCGACCAACAGATAACTCCAAACAATAAACTCTTATCAGCCGACAGAAAATGGGACAACCAAACCTCCCCTTGGGTCGACCACACAGCAGCAGTTTGGTCAAATTGATGAACAAGATCCCACACTCCTTTTGCAAAAGAACAGTCGCGGAGGACATGGATAGAATTCTCAATTTGACCTGGACACCAAGGACAATTCGAATCTGCTGTAAGCCTCCTCCTCATTCTCTGGTCATTAGTGAGCAGTCTATCCTGTCCTGCAAGCCAAAGGAAATGTCGGATACGGTTAGGGCCTCTCCAGCTCCAAATAGTTTTCCACACCTCTGCTGAAGCTCTCCTTTGATTGTTGAGGATAAGTTCGTAAGCTGATTTGATCGTAAATCTTCCATTCTTTTCACATCCCCAAGCCCAATCATCATCACCCCTCTCTTCCTTAGGGGCAACATACCCGCGACAAATTCAACCCCTTCTTCCGACAAGCAGAGGCGCAGTTTGGTGTAGTTCCACCCACCATCGAGACAGAAATCGGCAACTGATTCCTGGAGTTCCATCTAGAGATATCTCGAATGGAAAAATCAGTTAGAAGGATGTCCGCGTCAAGCCAACGGGTCGTCCAGAACTGCGTCTCTTTACCATTCCTCACCACCGCTCGACTCCCTCGCAGCATCACATCCCACTCTGCCGACAGCCCCTTCCAAATAGCCGACTTGGACACGTGGTAACGAGGAGCTAGGCCAGTAATCGTGGTCTTGAAATACTTACTTTGCAGGATCCGGACCCAAAGAGAGCTTTGATTTTGGAAGAACAAGAATGCAAGCTTAGTCATGTATGCCCGATTGAGGGTTCGAGCACAACGTAGACCCAAACCGCCTTCAGATTTAGGTAAACAGATAGTTTCCCAGGAAATCAGGTGATTTTTCTTCTCGATATCCGTCGAATCCCAAACAAAATTGCGGATACGACGATCAATCTCTGTACATGTAGTCACGGGAAGCACAGAGGTTTGCATAGCATAGGCCGGGATTGCAGAAAAAACTGACTGAGCAAGAGTAACTCTTCCTGCAAGAGACAAGGATTTGGCTTTCCAGCCTGAGAGCTTGTTGTCCATTCTATCCAGAATGCACTGATACGTAGCTTGAGTGGTTCGTCCGTGCAGCACCGGAACCCCTAAGTACCTGCCAAGGTCCTGCGTAAGGGGAATATTCAGCTTCTGAGAAATACCATAGCTGATGCTTCTACTTGTATTCTTGGAACAAAAAACCACTGACTTCTCCCGACTAATAGCTTGTCCTGAGGCAGAACAAAACCTTTCCAAGCACTCTGTAATCACCACCGCCTGATCGACCGAGGCTGACGCAAACAGGATCAGATCATCGGCATAAAAAGATGCAAAATCGGGGTCCATCCTTAGAAAGAGAGATTGGTAGCCACCTCTTAGCTTCAACTGCATCCTCAATAATGTGGCTCAAACGTTCCATGCAAAGGGTAAATAAAAATGGGGAGAGTGGACAACCCTGGCGAATACCCCGCTCAGGCGTGAAGCTGTCCGTGAGTCCCCCATTCCAGAGAACTTGAAATCTGACCGAAGTAACGCAAGCCATAATCAGATCAACCAAACGATCACCCAAACCAGCCGCAGCCAGGGTTTCTGCCAGGAACACCCAACTGATTCTGTCATAAGCCTTCATAAGGTCAATTTTGAGCACCATACGCTTATTCCGACCCTTGTCATGCTCCATGGAATGCACCACCTCCTGTAAAATAATAATATTTTCTGCAATATATCTGCCCGGAACGAAGCTAGATTGGTTAGAGCGTACCAGGTGTTTCATCATCGGTCGAAGCCTCAAAGCCAGGCATTTTGACAGGATTTTATAGGTGACATTGCAAAGCGAGATCGGCCGGAACTGGCTCATCGTTGCTGGATTAGCTTTCTTAGGAATAAGAACAATAATTATATTATTAAGAGTCCTGACCTTGTAATGATTCTCGAAGCAATCTCGGATCAGCCTCGTGACCGAATCACCAACAGTACTCCACTGCTTCTGAAAGAAAATGGGTTGAAACCCATCAATACCCGGTGCCTTGAGACCGCTCATGCTACGAACCACATCCCAAATTTCGTCTGAGCCAGGAGGAACGCTGAGGCCTCTAACCTGGTTAATAGAAATTGGGGAAAAATTAGACGAAATTGGGGGATTCAGCTCATCAATGTGACTGTCCTTACTGTACAACTTAGTAAAGAACTCGACAGCTATCTTCTTCAAGTTTCCTGCATCATCTTCCCAGGTGCCATCCTCAAGTCGAAGGCAAGTAATTTTATTGAAGCTGCGCTTGCGAAGTGTCGAGAGATGGAAAAATCTTGTGTTCAGGTCTCCATCATTTATCCAATTTGTTCGAGCTTTTTGAGCCCAGAGCACGGATTCCTCCCAAAGCGTATGCTCAAGCTCGCGTCTTATTCGTTCCTCAGCTTGGATAAGATGCGGAGAAGGCGAAAGATTGGTGCAATCCTCGAGAGCAGCCAAGTGCTGCATTAAAGCCTGCTTACGTTGGAAGATATCACCGAATACCTCTCTGTTCCAGATACGAAGACCAGCAGCCAGTTTATCCAAATTGGTTTTAGCTTCACCATCGCTGGTCCAAAGTGTCGACAAGACTCGTGGGAAATCAGCGTGCTCCATCCAAGGAACAAGAAACCGGAATGGCCTTTTGATCCTCGGCGGCACGTCGATCCCTTTGAAGCAGAGAAGAATCGGCCTGTGGTCCGACCGCATTCTTGGAAGGTGTTTGACGAACCCTTCCGGGAAGGAGCTGCGCCACCTCATGGTAGCTAAGGCCCGGTCCAGGCGCTCCCTTAAGGCTCCTCTGAACCAAGTGAAGTTAGGTCCCACAAAACCCAGGTCTAGGAACCCGCAATCGACAATGCAATCCTTAAAAGAAACAGCTCGATAAGGCGAAAAGGGAGCTCCGCCTTTCTTCTCACAGGCTTCGACAATGCTGTTGAAATCTCCAATGACACACCAAGGAAGCGAGACTTTGCCCGACCATTCTCGCATCTCGTCCCAAAGCAGCGCTCGACCGGTGGGATTGGGCCGAGCGTAGACGGTCGAAATGATACAAGGAGGCGCATCTGCCAATCTGAGTTCAAAATGAATAGACTGATCGGATCGGCCAACCTCTGAAATCCCAAAGTTGGAATCATTCCATAGGATCCAAATCCTACCTGAGAAGCCCTGCGCTTCAACAATCAAACTATTAGCAAACTTCAACTCTTTTAACACCTTCCCAGCTTCGTCTCCGCTGATGCGGGGTTTAGTAATAACCACAATACTCGGCTTGACCGAATCCAAATAGAAAGTGAGGGCCGAGATGAATTCAACATGCTTCGCCCCCTACAATTCCAATAGAAAATTAACATAATTAAAGGAAGAAGGATGAACACGACCCTAATGACCCAAGGTATCGGGTGGCTTCCCTGCTTTCCGTTCATCTGTAGGTGTATTCAGAGCAACATCCGAATTCGGATGTTTCGATGAAAATTTCTTGGTCGATTTAACTACCGTGGATTTAATAGGAGCCGTACTTTTCCTGACATTCTTCGCACCTTTGGGCTTAATCGGCATCGACTTGCGATGCTCTGGATAAGGAGGAAGCTCATTGGACGAAGCAGGATCGACTTGGAAAACAGGATTATGATAAGCAATAGGAACATTAACCAACTTATCCGCCTTTTGGCCAGAAGAAGGGATATTAGCCAAGTTCATCAAGGGGTCTTTGCTAGTCGAACCGCGAACCGTATTCTTTGTTTTGGAATTATTGGTGATATCCTTGAGTGGCGTGTTTCCAGCCTTGCTATTATCAAGGTTTGGCACCTTCTGATGATCAGAGTTCATCGCTTTCTCCAAAACCACCCGAAGCGCCTCTGCTTCCGGATTGAATTGGCCCACTGGTTCCTTCGAGGGGCCTTCGGTGTCCTTCCCTCCATCTGGAGGTTAAGTGGTAGGGATTTCGGTCAGGATGTCAAACCTGGATCCAGAATGTGTATCTGTCTTTACTTGCGCAGCATTCTTTGGGTTACGTTTCTTATTTCGTCTGCAAACCGTCATCCAGCTTCCCGCATCTCCTTCCTTAGAAACCTCCACCTCCTGGTTAGACTCAGGAACCTGAGATTCCGGTTGAGCAAGAACCTTTTTCGGACAACAAACCTCCTTATGCCCGTAGAACCCACACGAGAAGCATATGTTATCAAGACTTTCATACTCGATATGAAATTCTCTGTTCTCAATAATATACTTCCCAAGCAAAGGCTTGGTTAAATCAATCTCGACACAGACCCTCGCATAGCGAGCCCTAGCACCTTCTGCTGTCGCTAAATCCAACCGTACCGTCTTCCCAATATAGTTCCCAATACGGCTGACCGCCAGATGATTAAAATAATGAATGGGGAGTCTTGGAAGGCGGACCCATGTCAATATCTTCTGGATAGGTTCGTTCTCGTTGAACAATGGGGACCATCGCGACACCGAGATATAGTAGTCATAGAGCTTCCAAGGGCCATCAAAGGCCGCCCTGCGGTAATCATCATTATCGGAGAATCGTACCAGGAAGAAAGAGTTAGCCATGTCCGAGACCTGGATTCGACCCACCTTTGCCCAAAGGAATTCCAGCCTCTTCTTCATTGTCAGGAACGAAAATGATCTTTCCAAGATCTTAACCACCAATGCCTTCGACCAAGGCTTGTAAAAGCTTTTGATCTCTGCATCCGAGAAAGCAATTTTTGGACATCTCGGATTAGCGATCACGTCCTCCTGCATGGCCATGGGGGGTTTGTCCAAGATGCTCACATCATCCTCCGTAATCCAAACAGAAGCGCCTGCTGCACTTTTATAGGTCTTGGGGCTTTGGATTGGGGAGGGACCGCTCTTTGCTGAATCTGCAGGTACTGTAACAGGGGTTGTGGTAGCAAGCTCGCGATCCAAATCGGATAGTTGGCAGATAGGGTAAGGAAGAGTTTCCCTAGCCCTCTTGCGAGGAAGGTTTGACAGGTCATCGGTCATGGGCGAGAATGAAACCGCCCCAGAAGCGAGAGAAGCAGAGTCGACGGCTTGAATATTATCAGGGGGTCGGGGGAGTTCCGCCGTCGAAGCCTCGGGCGGCGAAGGGTTTCCAGACGAGGAAATCGGTGGCAACATTAGGGTTTTTTTTCTAATATTCTTTACCACGTGCACAATACTAGTACATTCAATCTTGCCAATTTATTGAAAAAGTGTTTTAGACTACTCGCTTGGCCCAATAGATGTCGAAGGCCCAATCGTCTGGTCATTAGTAGTATGGGTACCTCGTAAGTGAAGAGGGGAAGTAGTAGTCAGTTCAAGGAGTAATTGTGCGATTATAAGAAGTGTAGGTAGGTGAGCGGAATAACGTACCGCAGAGTTTTGGTCAGCTGGATTAAAGAGTGTCCCCTTCTTCAGAGAGGTCGGGGCTGTATTTATAGCTCCAACCTCCTTTCTTGGTCGCCAAGGATCAGTCCTAGCCGTCTGTTGCCGGCCTTTGGGATGATGCCACGTGTCCTTGTGTTGCTCGAACCCTAAAGACGTTAGGGCCATCGGCAGTGGGCTTTATTGCTTCATTATTGGGCCGCTGTCCCAATCGCTTATGGGCCAAGTCAACGATCGCCTCTTGCACGCCCTTTTGATGGGCTACTCCGATGCCCAGAATCGTCGGGCCTAGGGCCTATCAATTGCCCCCAAGTCCTTAGCTAAGCTCTTGCTTAGGTGAGGGCTTAATAATCGCCCAAGCCTGGTTCCATAAATTGCCCCCAAGCCCTTAGCTAAGCTCTTGCTTAGGTGAGGGCTTAATAATCGCCCAAGTCATTTTAGCTGAGCTCTTATTTTGAAAAAGGGGTCTAGCGATTGCCAAGAAGAATTCTTTTAACAGTCTATGGATGATAATCGCCTGGTACCGTTAGGCTTTTCCCAAATGGACACGTGCCACTACCTGCTAAAGTACCAAAAAATATTTATATGCAGTAAAAAAATATAACTAATAAATTATCATAAACAACTATAAAATAATCAAAATAAAAACCACTAATTTGATTGATCACAAATTAGATTTATTAAAATTGTAAACCAAAAATTATAAGACTAGTTCATTTTGCCTCAATCATGGTTGGAAAAGTTACATTTTTTGAGGAGATTTATAGGGCAAATTTCAAAATAAAACTTAGTATTTGAACTCTCGGTTGGAACTCATAGGGAAAAAATTTAGGCTCTTATTTCAAAATACACTCTTTCAAATTTTCTCAAAAGCTACTATGATTCTAATCATGATAAGAATTAACTTGAACTATTTTTATGGGTCGTTTCCTTATTATGGAGATGGATTTGGCTAAATTTGAGAATATTCCTCAATTTTGTGTTTTCCGTACTAAAATGGTGAACTAAATTTGACAAAATTAAATTCTTGTACAGACGGCATATCACCTTCGAAGGGGAATTCAAAACCCCATTGAAACGGATGGGATTTTTTAGGAAATAAAAAAAATTCACTCTCGTACATCCTTATCTTTTACTCTTCTTTTTTTAGACGTTTTAGCCTGTGACATTTTTAATTTTCCAATGATTTATATAATTATTTAATCATTATCCAAAAATCGAGTTGATTATGGTTGTAACAATTTGTCAATTCCATAATGTCATTTTAGACTAGAAAACAAGGAATTAATTTTTGGAGATATGGTCAATTCCCACAGTAATCCAATTTCACTTAAATTATAAAAAACCCACTTTCATAATTTGCTATTGCAATTTTAAGAAATCTGAACATTTTTTTAAAAAAATTGAATAAATCTTTTGTCCAATAATTAATATATCCTGAAATTTTGGGTCAAATTACAAATGGTTCTAAATCTTCAAAAATGTTACGGGCGGATCCTAAAACTTTGGATCGTGTTACAGTTTAGTATTTTAGTTGTCGATGGCATCATATACCAATTATTTTGTCACGTAACCACTGACACGTCATCAAAATATATTATTTTATATATTTGATGACGTGTCATGGCTAAATGGCACTGCATGTCATTATAATATAATATTTTATTAATTTGTATGACTTGTTAGTGATGATGTGGCAAAAATTGGCCGAAAAATGTTATCGCCAACGATTACAGTATTGGATCGTAACACGATTCAAAGTTTCAAGACCAGTCCACAACATTTTAAAGTTTCAAGACCACTTTGTAACTTGGTCTAAAGTTTTAGGATGTATTAAGTATTTGACCCGTAATTATTTTAGGTCTTTTTACTTAGTGAAAATACTTTTAGGATGTTCCAACAATATTCTCCCCTGGAGGCCTTATTGTTCGTCTAAAAGTGAACGAAAACACATCCAAACACACTTCTTCAATTTACAAATACATATTTTTACATTAAAAACAAAAACAAAACTTTTTCCGTAAAAAAGGGGCACGACGGTGATTCCACGTGCACTAGACCAGCCCCACACCCGCTAGTGTTCGACACGTTGTCCAACTTTTCATCCTCATAGTCTTCTCGACAACAAGACGATCTGCTCACCATACCCAATACCAAAAAGAGAAAAGAAGAAAAGAAAGATGGTCAGTGATAAACTTTGAGTGAACACTAAGCGAGTAAGAAGCAAGAACCAGAATGAAAAAGAAGAACCTTAGACCAATGTCAAGGATAGGAACCCATTAAATTTGGGCTTAAATGTGCATGTAATGGGAATTAATTTACTTTTCCAGTTATAAAGTGCCACATAGTCAAGGGTACCGGTACCAGTATTGGTACCCCGTGGATACCGGAGCGCTTGCCATACAGATATATGATAGATAGCTAACCATGTTTTATCCCTGCTCCATAATGTTTAGCCCTTGTTTCCAGGGAAGGAGTTGTAATGAATATGTCTTCAAGCATTTAGTCACATAGCCACACGACGGTGACTAAAACTTCCATTCTGTTTTTCTTGATGTTAACCGATGAAGAAGAGGTCCGATTATAAATAATGCTCTGTGGATTCCCATCTTCCAAGGGTCAACTTTTGATTTCTATTATTTTCCTACATATTTAGCATGTGTAAATGAAAACAAGTGGTAACATCCAACCAATGGAGGAGCTACAACACTTGTCAATGGAGATGTACATTAGCAAATCAAATTACATATAAAAATACTATCAAATGTTACAACGTTGGCGACGTAGCTGGATTAAACAAATAAAACAATGAAGCCGGCTATTTTGTTGGTGTTAATCAAAGTGATCAGGAACAGACAAGTATTAATCCGGCCTTGTGCCGGCACACCTCGGCCTACTCTTTTTCTCATTCAATATATAGAGTCTGAAACGTTCCAACTGCTTAGCAGATGAACACAACGTAATGGAGAAGAAAGGCGGCATCTTTCGGTTTGCGGATGGCGTCGACAAGTTGTTGATGATTGTGGGAGCTATTGGCAGCGTCGGAGATGGTTTACAATACCCTCTTTCAACGTTTGTTCTTAGCTTTGTGATGAATGACTATGGCAGCCCCGATCAACTGCTCACAAAAGATATTGTAGATAAGGTGAATAAGTCTGTACTGATACTAAATGTTTAATATATATGTACATCATATTTAACTCAATTTTCTGTTTGTTGCAATGTTCAGTATGCATTGAAGCTTCTTTGTGTAGCAATTGGAGTTGGAGTATCTGCTTTTGTTGGTGAGTAGAAACGAAACGCTAAGCAGGACAGGAGGGTGTGTAATGTATACTACTATTCTACTAACCAACCATTTTGCCATTGATGTGCTATTTCAGAAGGAATATGTTGGACAAGAACAGCTGAAAGACAGACTTCCAGAATAAGAATGGAGTATCTAAGGTCAGTCCTTAGACAAGAAGTTGGTTTCTTTGATACCCAAGATGGTGCTTCTTCTTCAACTACATATCAAGTTGTCTCAACAATCTCCAACGACGCCAATTCCATCCAAGTTGCGATATGCGACAAGGTTGGTTTTCAGCAATCTTGCAGGACTAAATAACTGATACCAATATCTGACATATCTGTTGCTTTTTTTGTAGATACCAAACTCCATTGCATACGGATCAGCCTCCATGGCTTGCATAGTGGTCGCTTTCGTGGTATCTTGGAGGCTTGCTCTGGCTGCTCTTCCTTTAACATTGCTGTTTCTGGTGCCCTGTCTTACTTTTGGGAAGCTCATGACTGATGCACTAATGAAGAAGCTTGAAACCTATGGAGTTGCTGGTGGAATTGCAGAACAGGCAATCTCATCAATCAGAACTGTGTACTCTTTACGTGGCAGAGCAGGAAACAGTGAACAAGTTCAGGAAGGCACTTGAAAACAGCTTGGAATTGGGGATAAAGCAAGGCCTTGCAAAGGGGATAATGATGGGTTGCATTGGAATTATTTACCTGGGTTGGGCTTTCCAGTCTTGGTTTGGAGCTTATTTGGTGACTGAAAAGGGAGAAAAGGGTGGCTCCCTCTTTGTTGCTTCAGTCAATGTCATCATGGCCGGAATGTAAGCAATAGTAACAACACTCCTTTTGACATCATCATTCAGTGTTGTTGTAGTTTGTCAGATTCCTTCATTCGTGATTTATGCAGGAGCATAATGAGTGTACTGCCGAACATAGCGTCCATAACTGAAGCAAATGATGCCGCCACTCGTATTGTTCAAATGATTGATCGATCTCCTCATATAGACTCAGAAGAGAAGAAAGGGAAAGCTCTGTCCCATGTGAGAGGAGAAGTAGTATTTAGAGACATCCATTTCTGCTATCCTTCAAGGCCTGATACACCAGTTTTACAAGGACTTAATCTGACTGTTCCTGCTGGTCAAACAGTTGGTCTTGTGGGTGGCAGTGGTTCTGGGAAGTCGACTATCATTTCATTGCTTCAGAGGTTTTATGATCCTGTTGGTGGTGAAATACTCTTAGATGGGCACACAATTAAGAAGCTTCAACTTAAATGGTTAAGATCACAAATGGGTTTGGTTAGCCAAGAACCTGTTCTTTTTGCCACCTCTATAAAGGAGAATATCTTGTTCGGCAAGGAAGGTGCCTCAGCCGATGATGTGGTTGATGCTGCTAAGGCTGCAAATGCTCATGATTTCATCGTTAAGCTGCCAGATGGATATGATACTCAGGTGACCATCTGATCTCTACTTTAAAAAAAACTGCTGAAAGGACTTCTTGCAGTTCTAAATGTAAAGTTGTTGTTTTGTTTATCAGGTTGGTCAATTTGGGTTCCAAATGTCTGGAGGCCAGAAGCAGAGAATTGCCATAGCAAGAGCTCTCATACGAGAACCAAAAATCCTACTTCTTGATGAAGCAACTAGTGCTCTTGATACACAGTCTGAAAGATTGGTTCAGGCTGCAATCGACCAAGCATCCAAAGGAAGAACCACAATCACCATTGCTCACCGTCTGTCCACAATTAGAAATGCAAACCTTATTGTTGTTCTACGAGCTGGGAGAGTAGCTGAAGCAGGTTCACATGAGGAGCTAACCACACAAGCAAATGGTGGACAGGATGGAGAATATCTTAGGATGCTTACCTTGCAACAGACCATTGTACAAAAAGATGAAAAAGATGATGATGATGTCGATTTCAAGATGGAGGGGAAAAGTGTTTCCAGAACATCTACACCTGGCAGGTACAGTTGGAGGTTAACAGCTCCTGGTACTCCATTATCAAACCTATCTACACCAAGACGGCACGAGTGGAGGTCAAATCTTTCCAGCCCTACATCCATAGGAACTCCATATTCCTACTCTATAGAGTATGATATATCAGAGGGAAGTGATGATGAAGATGAAGACTATTATGAAAATTATTACCCTGCACCTTCTCAGTGGAGGTTGCTGAAGATGAATGCTCCAGAATGGAAAGCTGCGTTAATTGGATGCACGGCTGCAATAGGCGGAGGTGCATCCCAGTCAATAAATGCTTATTTCGTTGGATTATTTGTGTCAACTCTTTTTGGTACTGACAAAGATGCTGTGAGGCATAAGTGCAAAACCTTGTCATTCATTTTCCTAGGCCTTGCTGCACTCAACTTCACCACTAGTCTCCTCCAACACTATAGTTTTGCTGTCATGGGAGAGAAGTTGACAAAAAGAGTGAGGGAGAAACTTCTGGGGAAGCTTCTGACTTTCGAAATAGGATGGTTCGATGAAGATGACAACAACAGTGCAGCAGTTTGTGCAAGACTTGCCACAGAAGCTAACATGGTTCGGTCCCTTGTTGGTGATCGGATATCTCTCTTGGTTCAAGCATTTTTTGGAACAATTTCTGCATATATACTCGCACTTGCACTGTCGTGGAGACTCGGCCTTGTCATGCTCGCCGTGCAGCCAATAGTTATGGGAAGCTATTACTCGAGGGCAGTGGTTACTAAAAGTATGGCGGGGAAGGCAAGGAAGGCACAAAAGGAAGGAAGCCAAATCGCTAGCGAAGCTGTGATCAACCACAGAACTATAACAGCATTCTCATCCCAGAAGAGAATTCAAGCCCTCTTCAGATCTACCTTGAGAGGACCTAAAGAGGAGAGTGTTAGACATTCTTGGCTGTCAGGTCTTGGACTGTTTAGCTCTCAGTTTTGCAACACAGCTTCTATTGCACTTGGTTACTGGTACGGAGGGAGACTTCTTGCAGATGGTAAAATAGAGGCAGTGCAACTCTTCCAGTCATATCTTGCAATTGTGTTCTCTGGTTATGTTATAGCAGAAGCTGGAAGTATGACCAGCGATATATCCAAAGGACGAACTGCCGTTAAAGCTGTGTTCAAGATCATGGACAGGAAGACTGAAATTGAACCTGATAGCACAAGTGGGGGATTCACCTCTAAAAGGGAAATGAAGGGTAAGATCAAAATGGAGCTCAAGGATGTTTACTTTGCATATCCAACAAGGCCTGATCAGATGATATTGAAGGGTCTAAACCTCAAGATTGAACCTGGAAGGACAGTGGCACTTGTAGGACCAAGCGGTTCAGGGAAATCCACAATCATTGGACTCATGGAGAGGTTTTACGACCCATTGAGAGGGGCAGTTTTCATTGATGGCAAGGACGTAAGCAGCTACAATCTAAGGTGGCTAAGATCCCATATTGCACTTGTCAGTCAGGAACCGAGCCTGTTTGCAGGATCCATCAGGGAGAACATTGCATATGGAAAGCAGGATGCACAGGAATCTGAGATTCAAAACGCTGCAATTCAAGCCAATGCTCATGAATTTATAAGGTAACCAATTTTCTCTGTCAGAACAAAATAAGAAATTATAGGGTTTCAGCTCTCAAACATTTAGGTATCTTGTTGGTTGCAGTGGAATAAAAGAGGGGTACGACACTTACTGCGGAGAAAGAGGAGTTCAGCTATCTGGAGGGCAGAAACAAAGGGTAGCACTAGCTCGAGCTATACTGAAGAACCCACTAATCCTTCTCCTTGATGAGGCGACAAGCGCACTTGACAGCGTATCGGAGAAGCTGGTCCAGGAGGCACTGGAGAAGATGATGGTTGGGAGAACCTGTGTAGTGGTAGCTCATAGGCTATCGACGATCCAGAAATCAGATAGCATAGCAGTGATAAAGAATGGAGAGGTTGCAGAGAAAGGGCCACACAATGAGCTAATGTCGTTGGGGCAGAGAGGAGTTTACTACTCACTCGTCAGACCACAACAACCTGGAAGCACTTCCCTTTTCGTCCATGAACACAGTGAGATGATGATCAATGATTCAAAAACCTCGTGGATCGAGTGAAGTACTAATGCCTTGATGTTGCATATTCATCTACCTTCTTTCAACTTGAAAATCAACATATGAACTTTAAACCCCATGTGTAAAGGTATTGGTATTATGAGTCTTGGGTTAGTACTCATTCATGTTGATGGAGCAACATCTACACGGATTGGGGATCAATCGGCAACCATGAATTTTCCATTTCCTCGGGAGGAAGAAGTTTTTTTCGTAATTACTAACTACTTCACTATAGTAGTGAGGGGAGCTTTTTTTCCATCATATTTACCGTGAAGCGAATTGCGCTGCAGATTATTTGCTAATTTGGGCCATTCTGTTGATCTGGGGACTCATGTTTGTCAGTTTCCTGATAACACTCTTTTGTACTGGTTGCGGTATGATCTGATCGGTGTTTCTACACCTCGTTCCTTTAATAATATTTCGTAAGGGCTTGCCCTTCTTTCTACCAAAAAAGGGGAGCTTTATATGTCGGTGCCTCCTAGACTCGACAATTTTGGACCAGACCCATTGACCCGACCAAACTCGACCGAAAGTTTAGAGTTTGGTTTGCTATTTTGGCACTTGAACTCGAAATGACATGAACCCAAAGTATGACATTTTTTTGGATGAGTTAGGGTCGGGTTTAAGGTCGATCAGTTGACTCGAAAAATATAGTAATACCTATAAATATTAATATTTTTAATGTCACTTATGTATTTTTTTTATACTTAGTCTTACGTTTTCAATTTTTATTACTTTTGTCACTTTATTTTCTTTTATCATGTAATACATAGTTTATAAATATCATATATCACAAATATTATACTCAACATACATGACGTAGAATAATTTATGTTGTTACTAACAACATTATTGGTTATAAAATTTTCACAAAATCGTAATAAGGTGCATATTTGATATGAAATTATATTCCAAAACTACTTTTGACATCCTCGTACATTATCTTACATAATCAGTTCAGGTGCACTGTTTATAACTTGCATCATTAATATGTGTTTCTATACATGTTGTATAGGCTATAAACTGTAATTTTATACATATTTCTACATCTTACATTCTTTATTTAATAATTTAACTTGATTTAATCAAATTTGAGTCTACTTGCTTTAATAATTTTGTGATAAAGATGTTTAAATTTTTTATGACTCAAAGCGCTTGTAACCTGAAATAACCCGCAACCCGACCATAAAGTTTAGGGTTATAATTAATTTTTAAATATGGCGACCCGTGACCCGAAAGACCCAACCCAAAATAACCCACAACCCGTAGTGCCCCGCCCAAATCAACCCAACCCTCCTGATTTACTTGGTCTAGTGCCTCCAAATGAATTTGACAGAAGTTATTTTGGTAGAAGATGCGAAAATGGTGAAAAACAAAGTTGCTCATGAAAAAGCCTCACATCATTTCGCATGAGTAATCATCCACGATTTCAGATTTACAAATAATTCCTTGAAATTCTTTGAATCGAAAATTATATTGACTGCCTGAAATAAAAAAGTTTTGTTCTAGCTCGTTTCGCCCTCTCTTTCCACATGGCACTACAAAAATTCTAACTTTCTGCAACGGAAAATTGATGATCAAAAACTTTGTCGCTAAATGAATAGTTTTTAGGCGACGGTCTACGAATTCCTTCGTAGATTGGTTAATCTCTTTGTCGACGGTTAAATCAGTTGCCACATGGTGCGTTTTTTGCGATGTTTTATATCTTAATCTCTTTGGCAATGGTTGATTCGTCGCTAAATGGTTAGTTTTTTGCGACAGGTTATATATTCCGTCGCAGATTGCTATTATTCCAAAAAATGGTGAAAACTTTTTAATTGTGTTTGTCCAGCATTTTGAACCTGAGTTTCTATTATTGAGCAAGTCTACCGTTTTCCCACAAGCCACTTAGTGTTTCTTTGTTACATCTTCTTATTAAATTCAATTTATTTGGTCTCTTCCTATTCATTCCTCTTCACATCTTTTTATTATCAAAATCAAAATGAACCAAAATCTAAAGTTCGTTCTTTACTTCGCATACATATCGCTCTTCCTATTCATTCCTCTTCACAAATTGTTATTTCTATTCTTCCACGGGGTCGAGTGTCTTTCACGGGGTGGTCTTCGTGATCGGACGGAAGACGGCGATGAAAGACGCGGGGTGGTGACATTTCCGGGGGTGCTTGAAGTCCGTTGACTCAAGAACTACATCAATTTCTTTGTTGTCTTCGAAGGTAGAGAAATTGGCTTCGCCATGTCAGTATCGTACAAGAATCATATGCATCTACTAGTGGTGAAGGATTCGGAGAAGAAGAGGGTGGGGGAAATGAGATATTTTGCGACGGAAATTAAGCTTCCAGTGACGTTTTTTTTTCGTTGCAGAATGTTAATTTTTTTGTAGTGTGGTTAACGCTTTGGTACCCACGGGGTCACCAAAATTTTGTCAAAATTGAATTTTAGAGTTTGAGAATTTAGTTTAGTGTTCAGGTGTTAGGATATAGTATTAGGGGTTTCAAGTTTATTTTTAGGGTTTATGATTTTTTAATTCGGACTTATATATAAAAATTAGAATTTGATGTACGATTTTGGGAAGCAGATCAGCGTCCAAACATTTGAGGGTTTGAAAAGTTCCAAACCCAACTCCAACCATTAGATCTAGTTTGACCCTTTGACCAATCTAATGGTCCAGATTTAATAGGGGCATTTAGGACTTTACACAAACAATTTAATTATTATATTTAATTAAATATTTTATTATTTTATTATTTAAATATTTTGTTTTTAATCAACCCACTGTCGCCGGTCGCCGACGACGGCGACTTTTCCGGCGACCGGCCGCAGGCGACGACGACTTTTCCGGCGACCGATGACTTTTCCGATGAGCCTCCGATGACTTTTCCGATGAGCCCATACTTCGAGACTCGATCACTTTTCCGACGAGCCTCCAATGACTTTTCCGACGAGCCTCCAATGACTTTTCCGACGAGCCTCCATGACTTTTCCGACGAGCCTCCGATGACTTTTCCGACGAGCCTCCAATGACTTTTCCGACGAGGCTCCGATTACTTTTCCGGCGAGGACAAGTTAACTAGTTAACTTGATTTTTACTAATAACTTGTTAACATGATTTTTTTATTGATAACTAATTAATTAGTTAACTAGTAGTTAACGTGTTTTCTGTTGATTTTTTCGGCTAGGCTCCGGAGACCGACCAAACTCCGGTAATTTTTTTGGTGGGTACAAGTTAACCTGAATTTTACTAATAACTTGTTAACAAGAATTTTTTTATTGATAACTAGTTAACCTGAGTTTTTACCGTTAATTAGTTATCAGCAGATAACTAGTTAACATGTTATCTAATCGAGTTAACTAGTTACCAAGTTGTTAACTAGTTAACTGGTGAACCTAAGATCGTTGTTCGGGTTCAAACAAATAACTAACAAAGCTAACAAGCTAGGGTAGATCGTATTCCACGGGTCTTCTATGATTGACTACTCAAATAAGCTAGCAAATTACTCAGGTTTAAGCACTTCGTGCGTGGTGTGAGTTCCACGACTTCTAAATCTAAGAAATGCAGAGAAAATAAAAAATTTAAACTAAGAGCAGAATGGAAATTGGTTGATTAAAACAGAGATGACAGACGAACTTAGACTTTGAATCCCCCTTCGATCCCCAGAGCATTGGCAATCAACAGATCAGCGGATTTCGATTATCATTCAATCAATTCTAAGACACCACCATAACTCCTTACCCTTAGGTTTAAGACCGGCGAACGTTCGCTCTATCCGTTCTAGCTACCAAGATTAATTAGTCGCCCGGGTACGATCGCCTCTCGCAACGACTTAACTTAACTGGTGGAATTACTAACGATTTATGAGTTACTCTTGCAGTGGATTAACCCTAACCGGTTCCTACGAAAGGCACGCTCCAATTATAAGGTTAATTGTTCAATTTGATGTTCTAAAGTAAGGCGAGCGTTCGCTTCTATCCTTAACTTAACAAGAATCTAATCTAGGTGATCAATCCAGACAAGAAACATGAACAATGAAGAACAAACCAAACATGAAAGAGAAACTGATTGAACTTCGAATCTAATCACCGCCGATCCGTGATCGCTTTAAAGCCCTGGGTCACTTAGGTTTCATCTAGTCTAAGCTCTAAGAGTTTAGCTACTCATGTTCATCACAAAAGAATCAAAGACAAAGAAAGAGTTCATCATACAAAGGAAGAACAGAAAAGAATCTGAAAAACCTAATTAAGATGACTCCGGCAGAACTTCGATCTTCCGGTAGACCGCAATCCTAGCTCCGAGTCTTCGAGATGGAAGGGATGGCGTCACGATCTCTTTCCTGCTCTTCGAACTCTAAACTCTCTGCTCCAGAACTTAAGATAATTCTGAAGTTTTGTAATTATGATGTATTATGAGGTCTCCCCAATATATGGGCCGCCGGTTAAGTATTTATACTTAACCCTAATTAAGCCGGATTTTGCCTGATATTTTCGCCGAAAATATTGAAGAATTTTCGGTGAAAATTCCTTTGTAAATGGATGGTCCGCCGGCTGCTTTCTCCTGTAATTTTTGGTCCAATAGTTTTCGGTCGAAAACTTAGGGTTTTCGCCAAAAACTTCATTCAGCCGGCATCAGTGATTTTGTGCATGTATTTTCGCCGAAAATGCTAGGGTATTTTCGGCGAAAATTCCTTTGTAAACCGGGCAGGAATTGTTTCGACTTGATTGGCTCCTCGGATTGATTCGGTGCAATTCCTCGAGGTTCCAACGCCTTAGACACGTCCTTGGCTACTTTATTTGACGGCAAAAACCTGTGCTAACATAAAAACACTAGAAAACCATCAAATAGACCCGAAACGGGCCAAGGTAACACAAATGGCACGAGATAGGGCAATCGATTGAATATTCGCTATTCTGCCCTAAAAACCATGTCTTAAGCAAGGAAATGTCGCTTAAATGAGGCTGATAATCACGTCAAATCGAGTGTCATCAAAATACCCCACACTTAAGCTTTTGCTTGTCCTCAAGCAAACTGAATAGAAACGCTCATGTTCACAAATGATAAGATAAATTAAATTGGAGTTCAATCAAACACAATGAATTATTAAACAGATAGATCCTAGAACAAGAAACCTAACATGCATACTGATCAGCCAAACAACCTGGTCTCACTAATAAACTGCACACGACAAGTAGTAGCAACCAATTATGCACGAATTTGACCTGACCGACCAGACTCCTCACACAGGATATATTTAGTAAATGGGGGAACTCTCACTCTCTGTGTTTAAGGACGTGTTTCTGCTCTCAATAATTTTCTGTTACTGAATTCTGTCATAAGTTTGCAATTCGACCACATCTCCACCACTGTGACAACACGAGAGTACTAGTCAAGAAGGACTTCCCTGCTAGGACTGTAACGAATTCTACACTACTTGGGTTTATGATGCGATGGATGATGAGAATGTATGATGATGGCTTTGTGCGGTGTAGCTTTCGACTAACTTCCCTCGAATCTAATCTGTGGCTTCCTACCATCTAACCAGACACGGGTGGAATAATGAACGCACGTCCTATGATACCCTCAAACAGCCTAGCACTTATTATTTTTCTTCACACAATTTTTTCTGACTTTTCTTTTGACTTCGTTCTTCCATTTGTAGGGAGAAGAACGTTTTATTGAACTAAAAACTTTAAACCTTTTTGGCTTTTCTGATTTTGTTATTTTCATTTTTTTTTTCGAAACTTGCTTCTTTTCTATTTTTTCTTTTGTGCCGATTCTTTTCTTTTAGTTGCTAGAGAGGTTTACACGTCTGGACATAATAGCTAAGACCACCTGTTTAATGGCTATAGGCAGGTTACCACAGACCGACTTCCGGTAGGTCAATCTAGAACTACAACCACAGGGGATCAACGGGGAATGAAAGAATGGGAAATGGCTGTAATGTATAATCAAACCGAAAGAACAGGCCAAGCTCAAGGGTTTAAACCTAATGGATTTTATCGTTAGATAGGCTATCTGGCTTAGTAGCTGAATCTAGGTGCCCCTGTCATTCTAGAACTCGTGTCATCGTGTGGTCTCGAGTAGGTCTCATGCAACTTCTAACTCATTCAAGCAAACAGAAAATCACTCAAAAAGAATTAAAATTGCAAGTTACGTGCAATGTATCAAAAGCTCACAGTTGGTTTGCTAGTCGGATTCGGTCATTTTCATGCAATCAAGGCTACAAACTACAAGTGTGATTTTAAAATCTGTTCTGACCAGTCAATTTAGCATCAAAGTATACAAGTTGGTTCTCAAGTTCTAGGTTAAGCAGTCTAAGCATCATTATGAAAGTTTGAACAACAACTTAACATCAAAAATCAAGAACTGAGCCATTCTAATGCTAGAGAGACTGGAATGGAATCACGAGGCACACAGAAAACACAATCAAGGGCAATCAAGTTCATGCAAGGTTCTCTAGCATCCTACCCCACACTTAAATCGGATTGTGTCCTCACAGAACTTAATTCTAAAGTCAGAGTGAAGTAGAAGAACCTGGACCGAGATGGTTGGCGTAGGGGATGAGCACGGGTCCTCGGAGCGGAGGGAATCTACCAAAGCGAAGCAAAGGGAATCTCCCTACTGCCTACAAAACAAAAACAAATGAAACATAAAAAGGAAACCGGGACAAGTGTCCCGGATCCACACAAAAAAAAAGTTGGATCGAAATCCGAAAAGAATAAATAAAAAGAAGGGACAAGAAAGAGGATACAACCCGGTCACTGCTGGTCAGGCGCGCCGGGAGGTGGAAAGTGGAGGAAATCGCCGAGCTGACGTTGCCACTCCAGCTGTGCCTCATACCGCCTATCAGCGCTGTGCATATGCTGCTGCATAATAGTCCATCTCGCATCTTGAGTGGCGTTGTCGGTGATGCGCCACTCCTGCAGTCGCTCATACAGCTCTCCAACATCCGCGGGATGCGGGTGAGGCTGTGGGTGAGGCGCCTCGTATGGATCTGGGATGGCCGGCGGCGAGTGGTGTACATACCCTGCCTGACGGTGTGGCGAGGGAGTATGGTCATGAGACTCTGGTCATACTGAGGCTGGGACTCCTCAGAATCATCTTCTTCCTCCGACTCATCCTCGTACTGGAGGGGAGGATCTGCTGCTACCTGGGGACTGAAGTCTAGCTCGAGGTCGTACTCGACCGCCAAATCTCCTCCAACGGTGCGTACTCTGCGGTGTGGGATGTTCGGGCCATATTCATGGCTGAGGCCGAAGGAGATGATGACTGGCCGATGAAGTTGCCTCCCAGGAGTAAGCGAGGTCGCGTCCTCCTCTTGGTCTTCTGGCGGAAGATGCGAGCAAGCACCCATCCGGGGTGAAGAGGGTAGCTCTCCCGGATGGCGCGAAGAAGCACAAGTTCCTCCTTGCTGATAAGGTGGCAGTCCTTCTCTGGAGCATATAATAGCGATCTACGCCAAACCATATGAATGAATCTATAGAGAGGGTGAGAGAGGGACTTAACTGAGTTATGGTCTGTGAGACGATCGCCGGGCACTCCAGTCATGTGGCTCCAGAGTGCGTGGTATGCCTCTCCGTCGTCCTTGTCGTCCGCCCAGCCGAGGTGATGATCGTGGTAATGCTCGTAGGGGATTCCTAGATGAACTGCAAACTCATCATAGGTGAGGTTCCTGTACACCCCGCCCAGGTAGAAGGAAACGACCTTCTTGCTCTGCCTCCTCTTGTGCTCGTCCAGATCAAAAGTGGCCCAAAACTCCTGGAGAGCGACGTCGGGGAAGTCGGAAGCTATGGTGGTCAGCTCTAGGAGGCCGACGGTGCCAGGGATCGTTGTTCGGTGAATTTGGTGAACCTAAGATCGTTGTTCGGGTTCAAACAAATAACTAACAAAGCTAACAAGCTAGGGTAGATCGTATTCCACGGGTCTTCTATGATTGACTACTCAAATAAGCTAGCAAATTACTCAGGTTTAAGCACTTCGTGCGTGGTGTGAGTTCCACGACTTCTAAATCTAAGAAATGCAGAGAAAATAAAAAATTTAAACTAAGAGCAGAATGGAAATTGGTTGATTAAAACAGAGATGACAGACGAACTTAGACTTTGAATCCCCCTTCGTTCCCCAAAGCATTGGCAATCAACAGATCAGCGGATTTCGATTCTCATTCAATCAATTCTAAGACACCACCATAACTCCTTACCCTTAGGTTTAAGACCGGCGAACGTTCGCTCTATCCGTCTAGCTACCAAGATTAATTAGTCGCCCGGGTACGGTCGCCTCTCGCAACGACTTAACTTAACTGGTGGAATTACTAACGATTTATGAGTTACTCTTGCAGTGGATTAACCCTAACCGGTTCCTACGAAAGGCACGCTCCAATTATAAGGTTAATTGTTCAATTTGATGTTCTAAAGTAAGGCGAGCGTTCGCTTCTATCCTTAACTTAAAAAGAATCTAATCTAGGTGATCAATCCAGACAAGAAACATGAACAATGAAGAACAAACCAAACATGAAAGAGAAACTGATTGAACTTCGAATCTAATCACCACCGATCCGTGACCGCTTTAAAGCCCTGGGTCATTTAGGGTTCATCTAGTCTAAGCTCTAAGAGTTTAGCTACTCATGTTCATCACAAAAGAATCAAAGACAAAGAAAGAGTTCATCATACAAAGGAAGAACAGAAAAGAATCTGAAAAACCTAATTAAGATGACTCCGGCAGAACTTCGATCTTCCGGTAGACTGCAATCCTAGCTCCGAGTCTTCGAGATGGAAGGGATGGCGTCACGATCTCTTTCCGGCTCTTCGAACTCTAAACTCTCTGCTCCAGAACTTGAGAGAATTTTGAAGTTTTGTAATTATGATGTATTATGAGGTCTCCCCAATATATGGGCCGCCGGTTAAGTATTTATACTTAACCCTAATTCAGCCGGATTTTGTTGATATTTTCGCCGAAAATATTGAAGAATTTTCGGTGAAAATTCCTTTGTAAATGGATGGTCCGCCAGCTGCTTTCTCCTGTAATTTTCGGTCCAATAGTTTTCGGCCGAAAACTTAGGGTTTTCGTCGAAAACTTCCTTCAGTCGGCAACAGTGATTTTGTATATGTATTTTCGCCGAAAATGCTAGGGTATTTTCGGCGAAAATTCCTTTGTAAATCGGGCAGGAATTGTTTTGACTTGATTGGCTCATTGGATTGATTCTGGTGCAATTCCTCGAGGTTCCAACGCCTTAGACACATCCTTGGCTACTTTATTTGACGGCAAAAACCTGTGCTAACATAAAAACACTAGAAAACCATCAAATAGACCCGAAACGGGCCAAGGTAACACAAATGGCACGAGATAGGGCAATCGATTGAATATTCGCTATTCTACCCTAAAAACCATGTCTTAAGCAAGGAAATGTCGCTTAAATGAGGCTGATAATCACGTCAAATCGAGTGTCATCATTAACCAATTGAGTTAACTTTTTATCAAGTTGTTAACTAGTTAACAAGATTTTTAGTTGATAACTAGTTATCAAAATTAGTTAACTAGTTAACTTATCGAGTTAACTAGTTAATATCATGATTTTGATTACGAGTTAACTAGTTAACCAATCGAGTTAACTAGCACTACAAGAAAACACTAGGCTAACGACGGTTTTTATTCATTTTAACAGCGCATAAGCCGTTGTTAAATAGTCTAACGGCGGTTCCATATCCGCTGTTAGGTTGAGTAACGTAAGCTCACCTAACAATGGAGAACAAAACCAGCGTTAACTCTAAAAGCGGTTCAGTTTAACAGCGGTTCCAGCCGCTATTATATTTAACAGCAGATATTTTCCGTTGTTACTTTAGCAGCGGTTTGAAACCGCTGTTAAATATAACAGCGGTTAAATTGGTTTTAACAGCACATATTTTCCGCTGTTAAAAAGGACAGAATATTCAGAATTAGGGATCGAGGGATACAGAATTCTGGATTCATTTCCGGATTTTGAATCCAGATTTCTGAATTTCTGGATCCCCAATTCTGAATTTTTAGGAATTCTTGAGGACAAAACTAACACTTAATGAACGTTCATAAACACACAACTAACACTTAATTAATATGTTCTACGTCCAATACATAATAGTGGCTATTCAAGGTTCAGTCACAGAAAGCGATTTCTTTTCAGTAGTGGAAGATTAAAATCATGCAATCCTAGCCTAATCGTCTCCGCCTTCCTCATCATCATCTTCATCATCATCCTCATCTGGTGTAGTTTCTTCTGCTGGAACCCTACCACTCCCACCAGCATCGGAGCTACCAGACGTATGTCCTGGTGCGGTGCTACCTGCAAAAAGAGTTGCAAAGTTTTGCATCTCCGGTGAGAGTTGGTTTCCACCAGAGAGCCGCTTCAACTCTTCAATCATTGCGAGACCAAATTGTCTCATCAGTGGGTCTTGGACTTGCAACGTTGGAGTAGCAGTAGAGGTAGAGCCTCGTTTGTTTTGGAATACCTGAAAGAAGAATAGAAAATGTAAAAAATCAAAAATTTCGGCATGACCTATCTGCAAATTGAACATATACTCATACTCTTCAATCTGCAAAACTAACAAACCTCCACCACATTTCTACAAAACACCTATGGGTTGTTTGGATCCTCTATTTATTAGAGATATTTGTATTAAATATAGATATTTCGGTAAATCACTTATTTGGTGTAACAATTAAGACGAGAGATTTTAAACCAAAGAGATTTCGAAATATCTCTATTGAGCTATTTACAAATATCACCTACTACCCCATATATTTTAAAATCTCTTTCATAATTGACAATATTATCCCTATTAATCATTAAAATTCACGTATTCTGAGTATATAAAATAACAACACGTCTCACTGGGAAATAATAAACCCTACCCCATTCAGCTACCGTTGAACTTTGTTCTGCATCTGCTGCGCCTAACCACTGCACAACAACCAAGGTAATACCATGTTTTGCTTTATTCCTTTGCTTTATTTGTTTAATGTACACGTATATATGAAATTGAGGAGCTAGAGATAGCTATAGACCATTTCAGTGATGAGCACTTGTTGGGTTCAGGCACTTTTGGGAATGTGTATAAAGGGTTCTTTGAAGCTGAAGGGATCACTATGGCGGTTAAGAGAGCTCATGCTAATTCTTTCCAAGTGATGTGAAGTTCATAAATGGTAAGGAAGGCATATCATTTTCATAATCCCTTGCTTCAATAGTTCAATTTCCATCATCTCTAATTCTTAGCCACCAGTGTAAAAAAAGAGTGCAAAGGAAAGTATGAATACTTTTATCTTGACTCTTGGTTAATGCGAATTGCCAAGTCCAGTACTTTATTATAAGCATCACCTCTTAATAAGGTAATTTAGTATTTGTTATGTAATCATTAAAAATCATCATTTACAAATCACTATTAAGAAAATGGCATACAAACGATATATTGTTACAAATGAGCGATTTAAGTTACTATCCATTTTCAAATATAGAGATTTAGTCAAATATCTTCATTTCTACAGTATGGGATCCAAACGACCCACTAAACACAATAGATTCTGCATGACCTACATGCAACATATATGACCCAACACTAACAAGCCTCCAACACACATTTCTACTAAACACCCAAAAACAAATAAGATTGACGTTGCACATATGAATCAATTTAATTCACAATCTAAGATATTATAAACTCACCACGGACGGCTTTTTTCCTGCTCCTATATGACGCACACGTCCTGGCTTATCTTTTCCTTTGTACACTCTCCCCACAGCATCATCCGGACCAATTGCATGGTCAATATCCGATTCGCAACATTCTCCTCGACTTCATGCTACAAAATATAACATAATTAGAATAACGTTGTGCACGTTCTACAATCCAAAACATAATATTGTGGATACTTACATACATATTCTTCGTCTCTTCGTTTGGCCATCCTTTCTTACCCGGTTTGTGAGTAGCTAGAAAGAGGTCCCCCTAGATATCGGTCCACCCTTCTCTTTCTCCTAAACGAGTAATACATGCAAATCATGCTACTAATTTTAGAAGATTCTAACTATTACTAATGATAATGTAATGTGTACCTTTTCCTCTTGTGTTATGTTGAAAGGCTTTGACCCGTGCGTATGGTAAATCTTCTGAATCGCCCTGTTAGCCTTGTTGGTTGCAGATCGCTTTTGGCCTTTGGTTCCCATCTTGTACTTCACAAACCTCTCCCAATCTCTGTCATCATAGTTCTCATTCGGTTTGTGTTGTATGAGGTAGTCTTGGTCATATTGTCCTTCCCCGAACACTCCACTCCATACCCTGCCTCGATGTTCCCTCCACTTCTTCCCCGCGTCCTGGAGTACGTACTTCTTCATATCGTGCTCATTCTCAGGTACCCAGGTGAACCTTGGCTACACAAATTTTGACAAGAAACTGTTAATTACTAAAATGTTACATAAACATAAAATCATTCACAACGATTAGTAATGTAAACATTATACGTACCACTATGTATGAGTCCCAAATAGTAGCCTTGTCCAGGTCACTAACATACCTCCAATCATTTGGACCAATTGGTAATTTGTCCATAGCGATAATCTTACCAAGCACCTGTCGTAGGTACTTACCTTCTCTCCCACACGGTACTCGCCCTGCATCAAGCGGCACCAAAATCCTCCGACCATCAAATCCGACCTCCATCCAATCACGAACTTGCCATTTCTCTGTTGTTACATTACCAACAGCATCTATAAATTCAAAGATAAACACATCAGTATGAGATATAATAATACTGAATGAAAACAACACAAAAATCTTTCTTCTAGAGGTATACATACCAACCATGTGACACTTGTACCAGCTATTTTCGTTGTCCTTGTTTGGCCATCGTCCGTCATCACCTCCATCTCCACCAGCGCTAGCACCTCCCATCACATCTGCCATCTCTGCATGATTTAAATAACGAAACTTTTATTAGCTATTTGTTGAATATACTATTCAAAGCAAAAAATTATCATGAATATAATTACATGGTATGATCAATCAAAGTCTGCTTGAACACCGCTTCGTGAAAGAAGTGTGTTTGAGCCATCATCAACAATATTGGGTAACACTGGCAGTTGGAATGTCTCGGAATTTGAAGCATCACCCATTTCATACAAATCTCTTGGCTTAATATGTATAGGAATACACCATTCCTTGTCTTTCATATCGGTTACATAATACACCATCTTCACAAGACTTGCTGCTACATATGGTTCATCTCCAGCTTGAGTGCCAGTATGTATGAGATGAGAGAAGTTCAAACATTCGAATCCCAAATCATCCTTCTTGTAACCCCTACTTGTAAGGGTGTTATAGCCCATTTTCATTTGAATACAGTCACCCATCTCTTCAACGTGGTCATCATGCACAGAATTAATGTCTTCAGTAGACGGAGCTATAACAGTATTCACCATTGTAGTATGATAACTTGAGGAGTCTCTATCACTTAGTTTCTCACCATGAATATTCCAGAACTGATATTTGACTGGGAATGAACGACGTAACAAGTGTTACAAGACCATGTCACGATTTAGTCGTTTATTACAACGACATTTGGTACAAGGGCAAGGGATGGTTTGCACCCCAGGACGGGTATGTGCAAAGGCGAAATCTAGAAACTTTTCAACCCCATCTATGTACTCCTGCGTATTTCGTGGCATGTGGATCCAAGACTTATCCATAATTTATACCTAATGTACCTAATATAGTTGAAATTCTAGTAATTAATAATTGATGCGTGTGCAAAAAATTTACTAGGGTGAAACGTTCTGAAATATTAAAAAATTGGGCATGACCTATTTGTAATAACTCCTACTCACATACCCTTCAATCTGCAAGAAAACAAACTTTCTAATCTAATATATTCCTAGTTAACTACACATGCATAAAATATATGTACAAGCATACTATCATACATATTAACAAAAATTATAACTCTATATATATGGCTAATTCAGTACACATGCACAAATATACAAGCATAACAACATTTATATTAACATACATTAACACTATATATGCCTAGTTCACTACACGTATTTGACAAATATACAAGCATAATACCATTAACTAGCTAGTATGCTACACATGTACCCATTAACAACATTTCATACACAAGTACAAATATAAAGTAGAAGGCTAACCTTGATTTGTTAAATACGAATCGAATGAGATAAGATGTAGTGGATGAGACTAGCAAGGTAAGTAACCAAAATCTCCTCGAGAAAACCTAATTAAATGTAATAAACAAGTAAGAAACAAACGGGAATCAAAAGAATGACGAAAGCCACTTGCTGCTACTAAGTACTAACAAAGCATAATATAGTATATACCGGTATAAGGTTCGATTATATTAATGGCGGGATTGCAAACATTCAACATATACATAAACATCACACAATGCTTTTAAAAGCAACAAATCATCGAAATTCAACCATTTTCAAAAATCCCTAATTTCGGACAATTTCGGTAAGGAAAGTCTATGAGAATATGCAATTGGAGGGGCAAACGACATCCAATCTATCCCAAATTCAAAATATAGGCTAATTACACCACCAATTTCATTTATATAAACTCAATTTCCTGTAATCACAAATTCAAAAAATTAGGGTTCTAAGCAAACCTACCTAAATTCAAGTAAATTCAACTATCATAGACTAAAGTACTAAAATGAGTATGTAATTTGCAAAGAATAGGAGATATTTACCTTAAAATCGAGTTATAAACTCGAAATAGAGAGTTGGGGATTGTGTGGGTGTGTGGTTCTGTGTTTCTGGCGGTGGACGGCGGACCAGCGGCGGGCAGCGGACGGACGGCGGCGGGCGGACGGACGGCAGGGAGTGACGGAAGGCAGAGAGAATGCAGAGAGGAAGAGAGTTTTCATTGAGCTTCAGAATGAAATCGTGGTGGCTGGTTCTGGAATTGTAGATCTAATCTAACAGCGGTTTTAACCGCTGTTAAAATATCCGCTGCTAAGTATGAAAACGTCACGTCGTTTCTGCGTGGCGCGCTTTGGAGGGAATTATTTATTTAATGATTTAATTTAACAGCGGATAAAACCGTTGTTATTTTAATAGCGGTTCCTTATCCGCTGTTAAACTTACAAAATGGCAGGTTGTTTTCGTATGGCGGGCTTTGGCGGGAGGAATGGAATTCCACGGACATGGCTAACAGCGGATATCTAACGGCGGTTGTATCACCGCTGTTATTTAACAGCGGATTTTTAAAAATCTGCCGTTAGACTTCAATTCTAACAGCGGAAATTTATCCGTCGTTAAAACATTGATGTTAAAATGCAATTTTCTTGTAGTGTAGTTAACCAATCGCGTTAACTAGTTAACTTAACGAATGTAGCTATACAATCGAGTTAACTAGTTAACCAGTCGAGTTAACTAGTTATCATACTGTTACCTAGTTATCTAATCGAGTTAACTAGTTAACCAATTGGACCCATCGTCAATCCGACCCCTCCAAGTTTAGATGATAACGGGTTAAACAAAATAATATCTTTCAATTATTACTAAACAATCTCTATAGCTTTCTTAATTACAAATCAGTCACTCAATTTTAGCACATCACAAAAACACCATCTTCTTCAACCTTTCACCCTCTGTTCGGCTGAGGAAATAAGACGATGACAGGAGGAGCCGGCGAGAAGTTACGATGGCTGGAGAATATGGAGGAGATGGAAAGTTGGGAGGCGGCGGATATTTGGGAATAGAGGAAGGGTGAGAGATTTAGTTTTAGGGTTAGAGAGTTTACATTTTTAAAAAAACGAAACTACCCCTCCGAATTTGGGTTTGGAATTGTTCCAAACTTGAAATCCTGGACGCAGATCCTTTGCCTACGATTTTGGATTTGAGCTTCTAATGTAGTATTTTTTTTTTACAATACTATAATGTAATATTTGAGGGTTATGGGGTTGTTGGTTGCAGTGATATTGATATTGATAACTCCAGATATCATGATATTCAGGATATCATCGTTTTTTTGTCCTGAATATCATGATATCTGGAGCCAAAAGTGATATCAATATCACTCAACAGATATTCATATGGGGAGGTGAATATCTTCAGAGTGATATTGATATCACAGTTTTTGGACAATTCTATCCTCACTCAACCTTCACAATTATATTGTCATCAACCGCATTACCCATATTGTCTCGTGTTTATGTATTTTTATATTTATTTATTAATTAAGATAAATAATTATGATTTAGTTTTTTTAGTTAGAATTTGAATTCACCATGAAAATTATTTTAACTTTTTATTTATTTTTGTTAGAAGAGGGAGATGTGTTAGCAGTAAATATAATACTAATTATTTCTTAATGAATGATAGGCTTGACAGTTTGACCCAAGATAATGGGTACCCGCCCAAAATCCACCCGGGTTGGGCTCAATTTACCCTACCGGCTTGGGCTTTTTCCAGGTCCGGGCAAACCCGGAACCCGTTAACTGCGGGTGGTGGGTGGGCATCGGATATAGGCAACCCGTCCCCGGTACCCACCCGCTGGGCGCCCATTTAGTCAAAACGGCATAGTTTCATTGGTATATAAATATTTTTTAGTTTCATTGGTTTCATTTGTGCAGCACTTTTAAAGTCTTTGCCCTTATTCAACAGTCCATGAATCGAATTACAATTTTATTTGCAGAACCTTCTTTATTTATTATTTGTTTAATGCATACGTTATTAAATTGAGCTATTGGTTTGTTTGAGTTTCAGAATTACAGTTTTCGACTTTTGGTTTGATTGAGCCTTTTGAGTTTTGTTCTTAAAATTGCTGACCGGGAATTACCCGACAAACTCGCCTACCCGAGAGTGTGTGGGGACGGTTTCAAAATTGTACCCAATTGGCTTGGCCGGGTGGGTACGGGTAAAACCCGCCAAGTAAACGGGCGGGGATCGGATATACCAAACCCGTCCCCGACCCACCCGTTTTCCACCCCTAATGAATGAGCATTTATTATTCTAAAAGTATAATTAACTCGAGTAATTAATTTATAAATACATTCATGAATTAAAAAAGAGAGATTACAAATTTTAATTTATAAACACACATGCTTTTTAATTAAATGTTAGGACTACTTTTATATTTTGTTCAACCAAATGAGGGTATTTTGGTACATTCATCCATGCACTCACAATTCACCTACCCCAAACAGTGATATCAAATAATTAATTTTACCAATATCAATATATTAACATATCAATATATCTCACATATCATGATATGTAGATATCATGATATTCAGGATATCATCGTTTTTTTGTCCTGAATATCATGATATCTGGAGCCAAAAGTGATATCAATATCACTCAACAGATATTCATATGGGGAGGTGAATATCTTCAGAGTGATATTGATATCACAGTTTTTGGACAATTCTATCCTCACTCAACCTTCACAATTATATTGTCATCAACCGCATTACCCATATTGTCTCGTGTTTATGTATTTTTATATTTATTTATTAATTAAGATAAATAATTATGATTTAGTTTTTTTAGTTAGAATTTGAATTCACCATGAAAATTATTTTAACTTTTTATTTATTTTTGTTAGAAGAGGGAGATGTGTTAGCAGTAAATATAATACTAATTATTTTCTTAATGAATGATAGGCTTGGCAGTTTGACCCAAGATAATGGGTACCCGCCCAAAATCCACCCGGGTTGGGCTCAATTTACCCTACCGGCTTGGGCTTTTTCCAGGTCCGGGCAAACCCGGAACCCGTTAACTGCGGGTGGTGGGTGGGCATCGGATATAGGCAACCCGTCCCCGGTACCCACCCGCTGGGCGCCCATTTAGTCAAAACGGCATAGTTTCATTGGTATATAAATATTTTTTAGTTTCATTGGTTTCATTTGTGCAGCACTTTTAAAGTCTTTGCCCTTATTCAACAGTCCATGAATCGAATTACAATTTTATTTGCAGAACCTTCTTTATTTATTATTTGTTTAATGCATACGTTATTAAATTGAGCTATTGGTTTGTTTGAGTTTCAGAATTACAGTTTTCGACTTTTGGTTTGATTGAGCCTTTTGAGTTTTGTTCTTAAAATTGCTGACCGGGAATTACCCGACAAACTCGCCTACCCGAGAGTGTGTGGGGACGGTTTCAAAATTGTACCCAATTGGCTTGGCCGGGTGGGTACGGGTAAAACCCGCTAAGTAAACGGGCGGGGATCGGATATACCAAACCCGTCCCCGACCCACCCGTTTTCCACCCCTAATGAATGAGCATTTATTATTCTAAAAGTATAATTAACTCGAGTAATTAATTTATAAATACATTCATGAATTAAAAAAGAGAGATTACAAATTTTAATTTATAAACACACATGCTTTTTAATTAAATGTTAGGACTACTTTTATATTTTGTTCAACCAAATGAGGGTATTTTGGTACATTCATCCATGCACTCACAATTCACCTACCTCAAACAGTGATATCAAATAATTAATTTTACCAATATCAATATATTAACATATCAATATATCTCACATATCATGATATGTAGATATCATCAACCAAACGACTGTTTAAGGGTTAGTATTTTTTTCGTAGCACTCATGGGCGGGAGTGAGCTATAGATTGTGAACCATACTAGGAGATAAAAAAAATGAAATAAAAAAGGAAGAAGAGGAGAGAGGCTTGGAAGGGGAAGGGTGGGGAAGAGATTGTGAACTTGGACAAATGATATCTTTAATTCCTTTAGAGTTTATGAGAGGTTCTTGATAAAAATCTAAATCCGAATCTTTGGAGCACCCACCAAGTCCCAAAATCTTAAGCTCCAAAACCTCTCTCAGTGCCTTTTTCGACTAATCTAACCAAGTTTATGATCATTGATCCGTTCAGAATTGACCCTATTAGTCTTTAATTGATTTTAAAAGTGTTAATATTCAAATGTAAATTCAATCGTTTGAAATCACTTGAAAATGAAGGAGAAGAAAGGAAGGGTCTCAAACTGACCTTAAATTTAACCAAAATAGAAAAATGTAAGAATTTTAAAGATAGGTGTCTCAAAACGGCACAAATTGACTCTACTACAACGCAGTTCTTGAATGTTAAAAAACAAGTACTATTGTGGAAAATTTATGAGAAAATAAGACTTAGGAGACAAAAATGGTGAACAATTTAGCCTTGGAGAACAAATTTCAATTATGTGAATTATTTGGCTGCCCCAATGGGGGATCTACTACCATTAGGACACCCCTTAGTGTCCTCATATTAGGACACCCCTTATAACCATAGGATTAGAAGGTAGATCTAATGGCCTAAATTAATCTGGACAAAATAGTAATTTGAAACTCCTATATATTCTAAATCATATTAGGGTTTCACAAACCCTAATTCTATTTTACATCTCTCCCTTCAAAGCTCCTGCCGTCGGGCTCTCCTCCCGCCGCCGCCGCCAGCCACTCCACCGCCGCCAACAACTCCACCGCCGCCAGCCACTCCGCCGCCGCCAGCCCCACACCAGATCTGCCGCCAACCTCGCCACCATCATTAGATCTGCCGCCAACTTGTCGCCGCCGCCATCCTCGACGTCGCCGCCAGCCCACACCAGATCTATCGCCAGTCTCGCCATCATTAGATCTTCCGCCAGCCTCGTCGCCGCCGCCAGCCCCACACCAGATCTGCCGCCAACCTCGACATCATTAGATCTGCCGACGTCCTTGCCGCCACCGCCAGCCCCACACAACACCAGATCTGCCGCCAACCATCTACATCTCTACCGCCAGCCTCGCCACCGCCGCCAGTCCCACACCAGATCTGCCGCCAGCCTCGACATCATTAGATCTGCCGACGTCCTTGTCGCCGCCGCCAGCCCCACACCACACCAGATCTGCCGCCAGCCATCTACATCTCTGCCGCCTCAAACCCTCGCCAACTCTACTTTATTCGGTTTATAGATCTTGGCATCCTTTAATCCGTTCGGAGATCCGGCCATCTAGATCCGACCATCTAGAACCAGCCATCTACATCTTTGCTTCTTAGTTTCTGGTCATTGGTTATTTGTAGTGTTCCATATAGTTAATTATGGAACATGTTTGTAGTGTTCCATATAGTTCATTGTGGAACAGGTATTCAATATTATTGTTCCATTTTCAATTTGATTTAAGGTTTTATGATTTTCTGTGTTCCGATTTGGTAATAAGGAACAAAATCGATTTTCAACACGTTCCATCACTTTTGAAATGGATCACTGTTCCGGAACAATCAAATAGGAACTGTTCCGAAATGATAAAAGAGGAACAGTTCGAAACAATTTCCACAAAATATGAACTTTTAAAAGTGTTAGAAACTAATCTAAAATAAAAACCACCAGAGATGCACAACAAAAAACCGGCGAGCATAGAGAAGAAGATGAAGAAGTAATTAAAAAAAGATAATTAATTTATCATAAATTAAATGGAGCAAAAAAAGAGCAGAAAAAGGAATAAAAAATCAGCAATGTAACTGCAAATCCGAAAATTAATAAACAATAATTAAAAATCTGTAAAATAAATGAAATATTAAAATTAACCTTATGTCCAATTAATATAGCCTTCCAATCTTTAAGATTAAATCCTACGGCTCTAAGATGTGTCCTCATATGAGGACACTTTGGGGTGTCCTAATGGTAGGATTTCCCCCAATGGTGATTTCCTTGAATACTTCTCCAACAAGAGGGCGTATAGAAAATGGCACAAAGGTCACAAAAAAATATATAAAAGAAAGTAAGTCCCTCGAAGGGGTAAAGGCATAACATAAAAGTCTTATGACTAAGTCTCACAAAGGAGTAAAGGTAGAACAAAAAAGTTCTTATGCTTAAGTCCCACATAGGGTTAAAGGCAGAACACAAAAAAAATTATACTTAAGTCCTATAAAGGGGTAAGAGTCAGGACACAACGGTTCTTGAATCTCTCAAAATTCATAACTCTCCGATTTTGATATATATCATTCTTTGTTTAGGAGTTATTATTATTTATTTGTTCTTAGGATTTATTACAATGAGTTTAGAACTTATTATTTGAGTTTTAAGTTTTTGAAAATGTGAATTTTTTGTGGTAGGGTACCGATTCCAAGAAGGTCAAGAGCCAAGCTTACCCACTAGTTGGGCGAAAATGACCCCAATCTCACCTATTTAAACCTACAACATATGAGGAATCCCTCGCACCCTTTAAAATTCTTCCTTCTTGCTTCTTTTATCTCTCTCATCTTATATCGGTGTTATAATAATGACGGATAGGTTTATTCATGAGCTGAGCCAAGTCAAGTCGATCTTTTGACAAGCTCGGGCTCGACTCAATAAGGGTTATGTTGGGTTCGGCTCAATATCGAATCGAGTTTAAGTGTTCGAGCTTGAGCTCGGCTCCATAAAAAAAAATGGAGTTCGGGCTCGGTTCAGCTCGAGCTTGGCTCATTTACACTCGTAACGAGTTCGTTCGCAAACCTTAACGAGCTCGGCTCGACAATCATATTTTTTGCATATTTTTGAACAAAATAAAATAACTGTTCACTAATAAAATTATCCATTCACCAATAATAACGGTCAAAGGAAAAAGATGTTCATAATCCTAACATCCTAATTCTTGCAAACATAAATAAATCGGACGACATGGATACATAAAACATTAACGTAATGTATCGAGTGTAAACCCTAAATTATTGCTCTTACACCCTAAATTCTATTAACCTAAACTCAAAGAGCTTAAACCTTAATCTCTAAAATCTAAACTAAAAATGTTATTCTTATATGGTAAACCTTATTAACGTAAATGTATTGAGTGTACTCTTAAACCCCTTATTAATGTTAAAAACATTGAGCTGGAGAAGCAAAAATAAAAGTCATCCAGAAGAATGAGTCGTCGGTGGGAATATGAAACTGGCCAATCAGCGAGATTTCAAAAACCCTACGAAAGATGGAATTATAAACAAAAGTAATTAATTAAAATTAAATAATTAAGAAATTAACTGCAAATCAATCATTAAAGATTCTAATTATCATTAAGGGAAAAAATATTTAAGTAAAATCTGTAACTTAAAAAAATAAAATTACCGTTATATCCATTTAATATTGACCTTAAGATTTCTAAGAAAAAATTGTATGATGAGGATTAGTATCCTGATATTAGGGACAAATCATGTGTTATGACGAAAGATTTTTCCGTATATATTGATTTTTATTTCTTATATAATTCTAACTCAATAGTTAAATTTCTATATAATACTATTATACTAAAATATCCATTCATGATAAAGAGAGAGTCAGAGGATTTGCGTAGGTTGGACCCGTTCCAACAAAAATTGGAGGGATATTTCTGGTATTTTGAAAAAAAAACCTAATTCATTCACCCTCATTTGCCGCATGTTGCATGCCGCATCCCGCTCTCAATCTACAAGTCACCAGATCCAAAAACTTTCTCCTTTCTAGTGCTACCCTACTCGCCATGAATCTTCTTCGGAGCATCAAGCGGCAGCGAGACTCCACACCCCCACTCCCCGACCAGAAGGCCAAGTATAGATCATGGACAGGAAGAACCTTGATTTCAGAAGAAGGTTCAAGCTGGAGCTGCCCCTCGCGGACAATGACGACGACATCGCCTCACCAATCATCTTCCCTCGGTGACAACGATGATTCTGTTAGCGCCGATTTTCGATCCACGTCGGCCCGATTCATTCGGATAGCAGGTGAAGGAGGAGTTCCGACGAGTTAATTTCGTCGAGCTACGTCTCCTCATTTGGCTTACTCTATATTGAAATTCAGATCCAGGCGAAGAACGAAGGGCCCTTGCTGTACTGTCGTCGCTTCGATGACTGCTGCCTCCACCGTGGCCTTCTCCTACCTGTCGACTACCGCTGCTGAGCGCGGCACGAAGTAATATCTCTGATTTATTCCCCCTATTGCGCGAGGGAGGAATAGGATCTTAGGTTGTAAATTTCTCTGCGCAAAATGAATGTGAATTAGGAATCAAAAGATTGTTCTTTAGCTGGGAAATGTGGAGAGGAGGAGCAGGGGAAGTTCGTGCCACGATTCGACGGGTTGAGGTTCATAGAGACGCTAGTCACTGCTCACGGATGAAATTGAATGCCTATATGATATCAAAGTTGACTTTTTGTTGTATTGCGATTGTACTGAGGGAGGATTGGAGGAAACGGAGGGTTAAAAATAGGTTGTTGCTTTTCCTCTGGGTTTCTAGGATTATGATGTTGAATAATGATGCATATGCATATGCTACTGTAATGCAATGTAATGTAATTTTTCATCAGTTGGTTGGTAATAAATGCTTTCCCTTTACTTGTTTGTTTAAGGGAGTATAAATATTAAGAAGAAAGGAAAGAAGCTGGTAAGGTTGAAGGAAGAAGCTGGTAAGGTTAACGAAAGGTCATCGGAGACAGTGATCGATCGCTGAAAAAGTCACCGGTAAATACGGCCGGTTGTCGGAGAGTCGCCGTCCGGTCATCTGAGAATATTAAGTATTTAATTTAAATATAAAAAATAAATTATGTGTGTAAAGTTCTAAATACCCATAACAATCTAGACCATTAGATTGATGAAAATGTCAAAAAGTCAAAGGGTGATCTAATAGTTGAGAAAAAGTTGGAAACTTCTGAACCCTTGCAAAGATTGGATGTTTATCCACTGCCAAAGAGAGACATCCGAATTATCTAACACTAATAGAGTCATAGGCCTATGACTTGTAACATAATGATACATATATATTTAAAAGGTCAAAATTGGTTTTTTATAACTATGGTTTGATCCCAGTTGAATCTTTAATTCTCGAACTTTTCTTTTGACCAGTTCGATGACCGGTCTGGTCCGGATAATATTACGTATGAGTGAGTAGATTATTGGAGGTTCTTCTGTTTGTTCATGAGAGGAAAAAAAATGCCAGTTGGGACCGCAATAATTTAGACATTGCTTTGTCGACGTGCGCCACATTCGTCAACTCCACTTTTTTCAAAGACTCACTCGATTGACTTGACTTGGGCAAAGTCTTTGAATGATTTATGTCATTCAGCTAAATTTCGCATAAAATTACTTAAACATTGGACCTATTTAATAAAAATTAATTTAGACTGATTAGGGATTACACAGTTATTTAAGCAATTTGCTATATATCATCCATATTTTACTTTTGCGCTGTTTATATTTTCTAAAAAAATTGACCATTATACCCTTATTTATTTGTGCAGTTCATACTTTACTTCGCGCAGTCCGTTTTTACTTCGTGCAATCCATGTTTTACTTCGGACAGTCTGTTTTTACTTCGCGCAGTCTCAGTTTTTACTTTGCGCATTCCGTTTTTACTTCACGCAGTCCAAGTTTTATATCGCGTGGTCCATATTTTAGCGTTGTCCAGATTTTAATAACTTGAATAGCTATAAATTTTGTTGGATATTTTCGAAGACATTTAATGGTTTATAGTTATTCAATTTATTTTGTGAAAAATATATATATTTATTTTATTAGAATATTAATTTTCGATATGAAATGTGTCGCGGTTTTGAATATGTATTTTATTTTACTTTCAAAACAATAAAAATAATTAGTTTATTCAAATATGGACTGTGTTAGTAAAATTTGGACTGCGCGAAGTAAGACGGACTGTGCAAAGTAAAACTTGGACTGCGCGAAGTAAAATATGGACAGTATGAAGTAAAAACGGACTGCGCGAAGTAAAACATGGACTGCACAAAGTAAAATACAATAAGAGTATAATAATCTATTTTTTAAAAAATACAGACTGCGCGAAGTAAAATACGAACTGTATATAGCAGCACCCTTATTTAACTCTGTAATGTCACAAGTACAAATTAACAACGGTAACTAACGATGTACCACTTTAAAAAAAAATTAATAGATTGTGCAACTCAGGAAGTGATCATTTCACCATTATAATAATAACTATAAACTTATTTTTTTCAAATAATAGAGCTTTCAAAATAATTACCTAAGAAAGTTTGGACTAATAAGAGTTAAAACTTTTTCTCTCGTTATGAGAGCTTTTACCCACATGAGGGTTAGGGTTTCGCTTTTCATTCTACTTTTCTACGCCGCCGCCGTCATTTCTTACGTCTTCACCGCTGGTTTCTTGTAAGGGTTTCCTCCCTGCTCAGCGTTGGTTGCCGTCCGCAATCTCTCATTGAGGCTCCTTGGTTTTCTGTTATCTCGGTAACGTGGGAACCTTGGGCTAGGGTTGAGGTTTTGTGCTTACTTGAGACAAAGCAGGTTAGGCACGGTTGCGGTTTTCTCCCTTTTTCTTGTTTGTTTAAGTCGTGTTGATGGCTGACGAGAGACAGGCCATTGTTGATCAAGAGCTGCTGGCGCTCCAAGCGCTGGTGATTGACGACGACGCTCTTGTCTTTCCTGACGAAGATGATAGTCAGATTGCATGGGGTTATGAGTACTGTTTGGTGGGATGGCTGTTAACAAACAAACAATACAATCTGAATGCCCTAAAGAACCTCATGGCTAGTATATGGCAACTCGGGCGTGGTTTACAAGTGCAGGACATCGGGGACAAGCTGATTCTCTTTCGTTTCTTCCATGAGAAAGACGTTCGCTGGGTTATGACGAATGGCCCTTGGACCTTCGATTACCAGCTGCTCCTTCTCCACGAGCTGAAACAAGGGGAGATGCCAAGGGAAGTGCAGCTCTGAACAGCGGAATTCTGGGTTCAAATATATAATCTGCACAGTAGCTTCTTCACTGAGAGGGTAGCAATGGCACTGGGGGATTTTATTGGATCCTACATATCGTTCGATGACCTAGTTTCGCTAAGTCAGGAGGCATCTACCAAAGAGTTCGTGTCCTGTTGGACGTTCGTGCTCCTCTGAAGAAAGAGAAACGTGTTCAACGACCTAGGGGTGAGTCGACTATGGCAAAATTCAGATATGAGAAGTTGCCTAACTTCTGCTTCATTTGTGGTCGTATGGGACACATAGATCGCCAATGTGAAATCTACTTTCGGTTGCCCGACGAAGAGATCGTTCGACCTTGGGATATCACGTTGCGTGTTCCGCCTAAGGCTACCTCGTCCAGGCCGGAGAGTGATGGCTGGTGGAGGAGGAATTAGCGGAGGCGGACGGCCCTCTCAAGGATGTCTCAAATTTTGTTGGAGTCCGCCCAACTCACTCGAACGATCTTATGGCTAATCTTGGAGCCTCGCTCCCGACCAAACACCTGAAGCTTGGCACGCCGAGAGACCCTATGTCGAGACCTGGGTCCCCTATTACCGTCCCCGAGGATAGGAAGAGGCCACGGACCGGTCCAAAAGACGCGACGGCTGTGGACCAAATGGAGATTGAGGCACATGCGGGTGGTTCAAACATTAACAACGGGATCCAGGCACCCAAGAACCTGGCAACGACAGGACTGCAAGGAGGCAGGCCCTGTCAGCAGAAATGATCATCCTAAGCTGGAACTGTCGGGGGCTTGGCAACTCTCGGGCAGTCAATGTTTTATGTGAGCTCGTTAAGACTCACAAGCCTGATTTGTTGTTTTTAATTGAAACTTTTGTTGATCATCAGAAAATGGAAGAAATAAGATCTTGTTTGCATTATGAGGGGTGTTTTGCTGTTGATGCTCGTGGCCATAGTGGGGGGGCTGTGTGCCATGTGGCGAGATAATAATCGGGTTACGGTGCTGAATTTCTCGAGGTACTTTATCAATATGACGTGGACTTCGGAGACCGGTGGGGTCTCATATGTCACGAGTTATTACGGTGAACCAGATCGAGCTTGCCGGCATGAGTCATGGGATAGACTCCATTCTATTGCACGGCCGGAACCGTGGCTTTGTCTGGGGGATTTCAATGACATTCTGGCTAATGATGAGAAGCGGGGGTTAACCCCTCACCCCCAATCACTCATGCAGGGATTCAAACAGGCGGTTGAGGATAGTGGCTTATCAGAGATTCTGATGCTTGGTTACCCATTTACTTGGAATCGGTCTCGGGGCCAACCTAACGCAGTGGAGGAAAAGCTGGATCGGCGTTGGCTAACGCGGCATGGCACGCCCTTCACCCGAATGCTTCTGTGGAGAATAAGGTGGCAACGGTCTCTGATCACTCCCCCATTTTGTTACGGGCGGAACCCCAGCAAAGTTAGCATGGCTTTATACTCATTTCGGTTCGAAAACTAGTGGATCCTGAACCGGATCTACGGCCTTTGGTGGTGCAAGCTTGGGAGGAGGGCAGCCATTTATCTGTTAATGATAGGTTGCAGCATTGTGTCCATATGATGACAGATTGGAGTAAGAAACATAAGGCTCGGTTTAGGAAGGAAATCAATGTCACAAGAAGTAAAATCGAAGAGCTGTGAGTCCGAACGGACGCAGCCAGTGTGCGTCAGTATGATGATCTCCGTGCCACTATGGTTAATCTTCTTGGTTAGGAGCAAGCTTACTGGAAGCAGCGAGCTAAACAATTTGGTATAAAGGAGGCGACTTGAACACAAAATTTTTCCATGCTAAGCTAACGACCGACGGAAGAAGAAAGTAATCACCAGATTGAAGGATGACACGGGTACGTGGGTGCGTGGCAACTCGAATTTGGGGCGCCTAGCTAGTGATTACTTCACTTCCATATTCACTAGGGGCACCGTCAACCTGTCGGGCATGCGGAATGTGTTGTCAGCTACAGTCACGCATAGGGACAATACCCAGTTGCTGGCGCCTTTTACCTTGGCGGAATTTCGATTGGCTCTTTTCCAAATGAACCCGGATAAAGCTCCAGGTCCCGATGGGCTAAACCCTGGGTTCTATCAAACCTTCTGGGATATTGTGGGTGATGAGGTGGTGATGGATTGTCAGAGATGGCTCCAGGAAGGGTATATACCTGAGTATGCAAGAGCAACAAATATAATTCTACTTCCGAAGAAGGCTGAGCCGTCGAGTATGAGGGACTTGAGACCAATTTCTTTGTGTGATGTCAGGTACTGTCTCCTCGCCAAAGTTTTAGCTAATCGCTTACGGTTAGTGGTGCCTCATCTTGGGCACGAGGAGCAATCCGCGTTTATACATGGCAGATCAATTGTTGACAACGTTTTGATTGCGACGGAAACCCTACATAGTATGAACACTCGGTACCGAGCTAAGCATGGGGAAGCTGCTGTTAAAATTGACATCTCCAAAGCTTATGATAGAGTGGAGTGGGATTATATGGAATTCATTCTGGCTCACCTGGGGTTCTCTTCTCGATGGATCGCCTAGATGAGGTTATGTGTCGAATCGGTGAGCTACTCTGTGATTATGAATTCGATCAAAACTGACTCGATCGTTTCGGGTAGAGGGCTTCGACAAGGCTGTCCGATCTCACCATTTCTGTTCATCCTTTGTGTCGAGGGTTTGTCAGGATTGATCCGGAAGGCTACTCGTAATGGCTCGTTTCATGGCGTTGGTGTTTGCCATCGGGCGTCGTCGATCACGCACTTGCTATTCGCAGATGACAGTTTCTTCTTCTTTCGGGCTCAAATCTCGGAAGCTAGGTGTCTTCGGCGTATCTTTGATACGTATGCAAGGCATCAGGCCAGCTCATTAACTATAGCAAGTCCAGAATCATGTTTAGTAAGAGCACTCATCCTATGTTGGCCGAAGGAGTTTCGACCATTCTTGGTATTCATGCACCATTTGAGGAGGATCAGTATTTGGGCATGCCGTCTCTAATCGATAGGAATGGTAAGATTGCCTTCCGATTTTTGAAGGAGAGGGTGTGGCAACGGTTGCAGACATGGCGAGGTAGGAAAATGTCAAAAGGGGGTAAGGACGTGCTTATCAAAGTAATGGCGCAAGCCATCCCTGTCTACTGTATGAATGTTTTCAAAATTCCCAATCAGCTTATTCAGGAGCTTGAGCGCATGATGAACTCATTTTGGTGGGGTACGAAGGGTGGAAGGGGCGGCGGTATAAGCTGGATGCGATGGGAGAGATTGTGTCCACGGGAAAAGGATGGAGGCTAGGGTTTCGTGATCTTCGCGCGTTCAACCTAGCCATGCTTGGCAAACAAGGGTGGAAATTCTTGACTAACCCACATGCTCTTGCTACTAGAGTCTTCAAAGATATATATTTTCCTAATAAGGATTTTTTATCGGCACCGCCTGGCAACGGGCCGAGCTATGCATGGCAGAGCATTCGGGAGACACAAGAGTTGTTAGCCCATGGAGTCAGGTGGAGGGTTGGCTATGGCACCAAGATCTCGGTGTGGGGTGATAATTGGCTTAAAAATGAGGAGAACCCTCAGATTACTACGCCTCCGGATGCTACCCTCCGGGGTATGAGGGTATGCGATCTCCGAATCCATGGCCTATTGGAGTGGGACATCGAGCTAATTGAAGGGTTATTTGACGATAGGGATGTGGAGGAGATCCTCAAGCTCCCTATTGGTGTTGGTGGCACGGCGGATAAGCTAATATGGAATTTTGAAAATACAGGTATGTACTCCGTACGTTCTGCTTATGGTGTCTACCTTGACCATGTGAATCACAAGCCCGAACTGAATGTCCAAGGGCCGTGGCGTAATGTGTGGAGCCTAAATATGCCCCTGAAGGTTAAGCACCTGGTTTGGCGTCTTTGACGGGAAGTGGTGCCTAGTCGTGTTGAGTTGAGGCGGCGACACATTGATGTCCCTTTGTCCTGTGGGGTCTGCGACCTGCACAAAGAGAATTATCACCACCTCTTTCTAACTTGCAGCTATGCTACTGGCTGTTGGAGGAGTGCAGGGATTTATGTGATGGTGAGGGACTTGGTGGCTCTACATGCTACCTTTGCTGGTTGGCTGGAGGGTATGTTGAACTCGCCCCATGACCGGTTTAAGGAGACGTGCTCGACTGTTCTATGGGGCATGTGGCGCGAAAGAAACCGGCAGGTGTGGTCGAGAGAGTCCCTCACGGCTGATATGGCGGTCAAGCTCGTGGTGGAGGACCTCCAAGCGTGGCAGTTGGCAAGGAAGGTCCCGACCAGCCCGACCAATAGACAAGAACCGATTGTGTGTGGTAAGTGGCATGTACCACCAGCAGGGACATTATGCAACAGCGATGCTAGCTTCTTTGACAACGACAGGCTTATGGGGGCTGGAATGATCCTTCGGGACTGTCGCGGTCAGGTACGAGGGTATAGAGTGTGGCATGGCTCGGGCTGTTGGTCACCGAGAGAAGGTGAAGCAGCCGCTTTAGCTTCGGTTATGGCTTGGGTGAGAGACAAGGGACATGCAGCGGTCATATTCAAAATCGACGCGGAGGAAGTGGCTTGTGCAATACCGTCGTCAGAGCCGGATGATTCAGAGTTTGGCTGCCTTATAACCACTTGCCGTAATCTCCTTAGCCTCAATCCCGAGTTCTGTGTCCAGGTAGTTCGGAGAAATAGGAATGAGGTCACCCATGTGTTGGCACGTAGATCTATTTCCTTTGAGTCACCTTTTGTAGGGAGCTCTTCCCCGATCGGGATGGACAATGTTTTGAGCGATATTTGCTTTGCAAGCAACCATTAATGAATTTGACGTTTTGCCTCAAAAAAAATTTACCTAAAAGATGAAGGATTTGAGACCAATATCGCTCTGCGATGTCCGATAATGGTTGGTTTGGATTTAATTAATGACAAGAGGTTAGACTCGAATCCCCATAAGATCACCAAAGCATTGACAATCACAATACCGGCAGGTTTCAGACTTAATTCAATCAATTCTTAATCACCGTCGTAGCTCGTTACCCTTAGGTCTAAGTCCACGAACGTTCGCTACTATTGAACTAGCTACCAAGATCAATTATCCGTCTGTGTGTTCGCTTCTGCAACAGATAATTGACTGGTGCATCTGAATTGATTCTATGAGCTACTCTTGAAATGGATTAACCGTAAATGGCCCCTATTGGTGAGGTGAATCCGCTGTATAGGTTAACTGTTTAATTCGACGTTCTAGAACAAGGCCCCTATTGGTTAGGTGTTTCCTTTATTCTAACAAGAAACTAATCTATGTGATCAGGCCAAGGAAGCAATGAATTTTAAGAACAAATTAAACATGAATAATAAAAAGTTTGAATTAAAGTCTAACACTACAAAAAAAATTCCTTTTAGCGTCAGTCGTTACGTAGGAACATAGTGTCGGTCGGTCATCAACCGACGGTAAACAGCCGACTTCGCGTTTTAGCGTCGGTTGTTGACCGACCGACGCTAAATTGGGCCACAAAACCGACGCCATTTGTCGGTCCTGGTTCGATTTTTTTTTACCGGACGGGTAAATTAGCGTGGTCAGCAGAAACAGAATAGCATCGATCATGACCGATGCTAAAACGCGTGATTATAGCGTTGGTTGACACTCGTTTGACCGACGCTAAATTAAGAAGATATAAAGACCCCCAACCCAGCGTTAGAAGTCATTATGCACTTCTCCCCACAGCTTCAAATCCTCAACTTCCCAAATCCTCTGAAATTCTCTGAAATCACTAGCTTTCGAGCTAGGAGCTGCTGTGACGCCGTTCTCATCACCCGTGCTTCCTTCACATCTCCTCCTGTGTATCGGTGTAAGTTATTTAATTTTTTAATTTCTAGATTGTAATTTAAATTTTGTTTATTTGTAGAGAATTAGAATTGTATATGTTGTGATTATTAGAATTGTAGTGAATTGAAATTGCTGTGATTCTTATAATTGTATTGAATTGTAGATTATAATTTAAATTTCGTTTAGTTTTTAGATTATATGTGTCATTAGAATTGTAGTGAATTGAAATAGTTATTCTGATTAGTTCTAACTGTATATGTTGTGGTTATTTTCTCAGCGTCCGTATCGACTAGCTGTTCTGTCTTCTGCCTGTTTGTCACTCAGCTTGGTGTAAGGTATGCATTTCTTAGCATTTTTTTTACATGTAAATTAATTTATTGTAATATGCATGTCTCATAAAAATGATTAAACTAGTATAGTAATATGTATGTTGTCAAGATTAATCTAATTCCTAGATATTGATCAATTATGGTTTAATGGGATTAAAATTATATGATGCATGTTTTATGTGTTTGTTTTCACTATGAATTATGTTGTAGTTATAATTTATTTTTATGGTTTAATGCGAATAAAAGTATATGATAAGTGTGTTATGTGTTTTCAGTATAAATTATGTGGTAGTTATAATTTATTTTTAAATGAGATTAATTAGTAGAATTGTTTGTTATTTGTAATTAATTGTTAGAATGTGATTAATTTTAGAATTAATTGGTTGAGTTAGGGTTTGTTTTTAAGTTAACTAAACTCAGTAGCATATTGCTAGCTACTTAATTGTAATTTTGTACAAACACTAGTTACTAGTATATTATTAGCTACAACATGATTCTAAATTAATGTTATAACATCTTAGCATTTTACCTAAGTTAACTTATATATAGATTGTGATCTTTATCAAAAAAAAAATATATATATAGATTGTGATCTCCACTACTGAGAATCTATTCCCTACACTAAATCAGGTATCTCCTAATGGATAAATCTTGGATTAACACCCCAAGATTATCACCGGAGTACATGACTAGCTTAGAAAGCTTTCTGAATTTTGCTTTCTCCAACAACAACAACGGAGAGCAATTAGTCTGTCCATGTCCAAAATGTGGATTCAAGAAGTGGCTGTGTAGAGATTATGTCTACGAGCATTTACTCCGCAAGCCATTTCCGCCAGGATATATATACTTTTCAGATCGACATGGAGAGCGTCTCTATGGATCTTCTTCTAGGACTGCACGTACAATAGTGCAGGGAAGTGATCATATTAGATCACTTCGTTCAATGGTTAATGATGCTTTTGGTGTCGTTAATGAGGAGGTCCGCGAGACTACTACTGAAGTAATTGCTAATGAAGATGTTAACGAGGAAGGTCAAATGAACGAAGAAATTGCTATGAGCGAAGATAATGACACCAGCATCCCTGATGACATACAAGAGCCGGTTGATGATGACAATGTAAATTTGAGGGATTTACTAAAAGATGGAGAAACAGTACTATACGAAGGATGTAAGAAGTTCTCCAAATTATCTTTCATTCTGAGACTTTATCATATCAAGGGGATGCATAACATCAGTGATAAAGCAATATCAATGATCATTGAGTTGCTGCATGAAGCTTTTGAGTTTGCCAACATACCGCCAACAGGATATAGTGCAAAGAAAATGATCAAACGGCTTGGGCTGGGATACACGAAAATTCATGCATGTGTGAACGATTGTATGTTGTACTGGGGTAATGACATAGATGAGACGAGTTGTTTGCAAGCAGTATAGATACAAGGGTGGTGCTGTTGATGATGACGTAGTTGATGTAAGCAAAGAGAAGAAACTTAAGGGCATGAAAATATATCGATACTTTCCAATAATTCCGAGGTTGCAAAGATTGTTCATGTGCCCTAGAACAGCTGAGAGTATGGTTTGGCATTCTACAGAAAGAACTATTGATGGAATGTCGCGGCATCCACGAGATGGTCAAGCGTGGTTTGACTTTGACACTAGGTATCCTGGTTTGCTTCAGATCCGAGAAATGTTAGGCTTGGTCTTGCTACTGATGGCTTTAATCCTTTTGGGAATATGAGCCTTATAGTCACAGCACATGGTCAATTGTACTAATGCCATACAACACGCCTCCGTGGGAATGCATGAAGTCAACAGGTATGATATTGTCTGGTATCATTCCGGGAAAGAAAGCTCCTAGAAATGATATCGATGTCTACCTACAACCTTTAGTTGATGAGCTGAAAATGTTACGGGAAGGCGTAGAAGCATACGATTCAGTGAAGAAAGAATCATTCACGTTGAGAGCAGCGCTAATGTGGACAATTAGTGATTTCCCTGGACTGAGTTTATTATCTGGGTGGAACACTAATACAGGACAGGCTTGCCCCACTTGTAATCTAGACCAGGAGCCATTGCATTTGGTGGGGAGTGGGAAGAATTGTTTCATAGGAAGTCGACGTTTCTTACCTGTAGAACATCCTTGGAGATTACAAAAATCCAAATTCAATGGTGATGTTGATTTAAGAGAGCCAACCAAACTTTTATCTGGCTCTGAAATTTTGCAGCAGGTTGAGAACATCAATGTTACTTTTGGGAAGACGAAGGAGAGTGAACCGCCTAGGAAGAAAGCAAGAGGTGATGGAGGAAACAAAAAAAAAGCAGAACAATGAAAGAAGAAGAGTTGTTTCTTTCAGTTACCTTATTGGGAGTTCAATAAGTTACGACACAATCTGGATGTTATGCACATAGAGAAGAATGTGTGCGATAATATCTTGTACACTTTGATAAATGAGAAAGATCGAAGTAAGGATCACCTGAAAGCAAGGATGGATTTGAAAATGATGAAAATCAGAAGAGAGCTTTGGCCAAGACCAGATGGGAAAACTTGTCCACCAGCTATATACACAATGGGTAAATGGGAAATTCAAACAATGCTCGAAACCTTGAAAAACATTGTTGTACGAGATGGATACTCAAGCAATATATCTCGTTGTGTTGATGTGGAGAACCGAAAGATATTAGGGTTGATAACTCATGATTGTCATATATTAATGCATGAACTTCTACCATTGTCCATCCGGAATGTGTTGCCTGCACAGGTCTCATCTGTCTTAGTGGAATTTTGTTCATGCCTGAAGCAATTATGCTCGAAAGTGGTTCATGTTGATGGGTTGGATACGTTACAAGAACGGATTGTGGTAGCTCTATGTCGTTTGGAGATGATATTCCCCCCGTCTTTTTTCACAGTAATGGTTCATCTAGTGGTCCATCTAGTTGAAGAAGTTAGACTTGGGGGACCAGTCTATTACCGTTGGATGTACCCTATAGAAAGGTACAATATAACAATCGGTTACATGCATGCGTTTACTCTATTATTTTACTAATAACAAATTCCTTGACGAAATCAGATTTCTTGGGAAGCTGAAATCTTTTGTCAGAAATCGATCCCAGCCAGAAGGTTCAATTGCAGAAGTTTGGATTTCTGAGGAGATTATTACATTCGCCTCCTTATACTACGAAGATGGAGTTGAAACTCGTTTCAACCGTGGGTCTCGACTCCACGATCAAGTGAGAGATGAATCCCTTGGCATATCCAGGTTCCCTTCAATTGGACGTCATGTTGGTGGCGAACACCCCCTATAAGTTAAATGATATGTAGTGGTTACAAGCACACCGACATGTCCTTATAGGGGCTAACGAAGTCAGCCCTTTTCTACAGTAAGTACATTACTAAACTGCACTTATGGTGTGACTATTATTCTATTTTAATTCTTCTATTGTGTGTTAATGGGGAATTACTAGGGAGTCCCAAGCAATCACAAAACATCGACTACGAGGAAGATCAGCAGCTGAAGTTGAAAAAGCTGTACATAGAGACTTTGTGCAATGGTTTAGGAGTCGTGTAAGTATACTATGAGCTTCATTAACCTTTGCATGATGACAACTTTCCATCATTTAGTTTGTGATACGGTATTATTTTTACTGTCATTTCACAGATACTAGATGATACCCAAGTAGTACATTCGAATAATCTAAGATTGTTGGCGCGAGGACCACTACAAAAAAAGAGCGTTTTGGCGTCGGTTGAAACGAAAGTGTTTCGCGTCGGTCGACCGGTCGACCGACGCGAAATAGAATCTCGCGTTTTAGCGTCGGTCGACCGCGTTTTAGCGTCGGTCGACTGGTCGACCGACGCTAAAACGCGAACCCTAATACGCTGAAAGCCGCCGCCTCTCTTCTTCTTTCTTCCTCTCTTCTTCTTTCTTCCCCATCTTCTTACTAACCCTAATGCAGCCGCCGCCTCTCTTCTTCTTTCTTCCCCATCTTCTTCTTCTTCCTCTCTTCTTCTTTCTTCCCCATCTTCTTACTAACCCTAATGCAGCCGCCGCCTCTCTTCTTCTTTCTTCCCCATCTTCTTCTTCTTCCTCTCTTCTTCTTCTTCCTGTAGATTTGGGACAACAACCTCTTCCCTTCTGCATCTCCTTCACTCTTCACCGCAAAGCAGCTCCTGGGACATAAACAACCAGCTCACAGCCGCAAAGCAGCTCCTTCGCTCTCTTCTCCAGTCTCCAGCCAAGGTAATCATCTTCACCTCCATCTCCATTTCTCATCGAATTAGGGTTTAACGTTTGAATCGATTTGGATGGATCTATTGAACTTTTGGATCTCCCAAATCTACAGGTGATTAGGGTGATGCAGAGCTTCAAATCGAAGGAGTACATCCGTGAGACTTTCGTCAAGCAGTACGTCCGTCGCCGCCTCCTCTTCCTCGTCAAGCATCCGCCGTGACATCGCGTCCTAACGTTGAAGGGAGGCTGCGGCGAAGCTGCAGCTGCTTTTTTTTGGGATTTTCAATGAATTTAGCGTCGGTTGGTTGTGCCTTAGCGTCGGTCGGCAAAAAACCGACGCTAAAATATAACGTCACCGTTTCTAACGTCGGCTATGCCGACCGACGCTATTTTTTATGGCGTCGGTCAGTTGCCGACGCTAAAACGCGCGGACGACCGACGCTAAATAGGTTTTTTTTTGTAGTGGACCTTCTCGACAAGCATATCATTTTAATGGTTACGACGTGAATGGTTATCGTTTTCGTACAGTTGGTCGTGATAAGGGTCTCAGTACTCAGAATAGTGGTGTGTGCGGCAGCTATGAAACTCATAGTTATTCTAGCTCAGTGGACAATCGACCTCACACAAGCGAACTCGCGTACTATGAAAAGTTAGAAGACATAATTGAGCTGAATTAGTATGGAGATTTTCGTGTGGTATTATTCAAGTGTAAATGGGCTAACACACACAATCCTAGGTATGTGAAGAAAGATAGGTTGGGGTTCACACAACTTAATTTCTCACACTTGCTAAATACGGGAAGTCGCTTAGATGACGAGTCATTTATTGAAGCAAAGGTGGCCCGAATGGTCTACTATGTGGAAGATAAGGTGGATAAGGGCTGGTGTATTCCTGTACATATCAAACCTAGAGATATCTATGACATGGGTGATGAGGAAGGCAACTTAGTGCATGAGAGTGAGATGATTATAAATCCAGAGTTGTCGGATTTTGATAATTCCACAGATCTACCCCTAGCCATGCCTGAAATTGCAGAGTTCGATGTTTAACTAGTGTTTGGTAAAATCATTTTGAGCTAAGTGTTATTGTTCTATATTCAATAGTCGGATGTTTGACATAAATATTTGGATTTGAATTTTGCAGAGATGGCTCCTCGTTCAGGTCCGTGGCTGGTAGAGCTCATCGATCCAGCAGGAGTTAGGACTCAGGAGACTGTGGCTAGTAGCAAGATTTTGAGCCTTCGCAATGGCAAGATGGTCATCATGCCTTGGGGACCACTAGGGCCTACGGCTGCGGGTGCCGCCTCTCTGTTGGGCCAGTTCACCGGCTTGCTGGGTAATGACCAGAACCTCCTCCCACTACAGTATGAGGAGTGCCCCAACGTGATGGACGAAGAGAAGAATGATTTGAAGGCTACTGTGTTTGTAAGTATTCAAATATGAATTTCATTCCTGTGTTATGTGAATTTAATAGTAAGTAATAATTTATAATCATTGAATTTGATGCAGCGTTGTATCGTGATTGAGCCACCAGAGATGACAAATCTTGCGACTAAGTACATCTTGGAGGATATTGGCAGGAAGTGACGGGACTGCAAAACCCATCTGTGGAGAACATATGTGGTTAACACATTCAAGGACAAATTAAGGAAGGAAGCTGAAGATGCGGGCCAGGACTTCGACTGGGAGGAGTTTGTGGAGCCCCCAAAGGCTTGGGCAATACAACATAAGCCGGGTAGGATCTTTGCGCCTATGTGGGCACAGTTCGTGGATCTCAGACTGAGACCCAATATGGTGGTAAGTCAATTACAAACTAGGCATTATGTGAATATATTATATCAACTTAAATCATTTAAATGAATAACAATTTGTAGGAGAAAGCTCGCAAGAATTTAGATGCCCGGAGGACTTACACCTCACCCCACATGGAGGGTCAAAGAAGTTGAGCGTTAGAGGACTGGAGTTGGTAATAATTCAGTTCAAATTGCTAATTATTTTTTCGTTTTAATGATTTTAGAAAGTGTATTGATATTGTTTGTTCGAACACCTGTAGGCAGCTGAAAGGGGAGGGAATGCGCCCACTAGAGGTGAGTTGTATGCTATCACTCACACAAAGAAGGACCAGACTTACACTGATCCTAATATGGTAAGTACTTTATCACCTGTTCCAATCTAACAAAACAATCTCCAATAGTGCCTATTTAATTTACTTTGGTTTGTAAAACTCATTTTTGTCATCAATGTGCAGCCTCGGATTCTAGAGCTGACCCGTGATCCCACAGTCTTGCCATTTCCTTCTGTAGACGATGCATTCGGACGAGTCTATCCGAAGGAGCATAGTGGTAGAGTTCGCGGTATGGGATTTGGCGTGACCCCCTCTCAGGTAATGTATTGTAGTATATGATATATGTAGATTTAAAATAGCCAAATTTTAATTATTTTGTTGTCTTTGTCTATTCAGGTTAATATGAGTAGGAGGCGGGGTGGAGCAGCCGGTGGATCCAGTCAGGGTAGTAGTTCAGCTACTGCCACTCACGTCTTCGGCCATTGCCCCGCCGAGGATCGCGTGAGGGTGCTAGAGGCAGAGGTTCAGCGCCTGAGCCAGCTGGAGGTTCAGCGCCTTAGCCAGTTGGTGGGGAGTTCATCTTCTAAGGGAAAAGGGAGGATGCCCCCGGAGATGGATGCCTAGGACCTGAACTCGTGCGATGACGATGACAATGAGGATGAGTTGTAGCTAAATGTTTTAGGTGGATGTTGTAGGTGCATGTTTTAGGAGGATGTTTTCATTGTACACTTGCTTTTTCAATATTATATATATGCTAGATTATGTAGTGCAATTCAGTATGTCTATAGATTGAAAAGTGAAATCGATGTATGCAGGTATTGGCACTAGAAGAGTATGAGAATAGGAAAAAATTGAGCAGAATTCTGCCCACTGGAACACATATTTAGCGTCAGTTGACCTGTAATAGCGTCGGTTGTGACCGACGCTAAATGCTATTACAGGTCAACGCGTAGTTGACTAGCCAGCCCCTTTAGCGTCGGTGTTGTCATTTAGCGCCAGTCAACAATACCGACTGACGCTAAATGCTAACCACTCAACCGGTTGGTGGTTCGACCGGAAACAACACTGGCGTCGGTTGACACGCGTTTTAGCGTCACCGAATCTGACGTCGGTCGTGCCGACCGATGCTATATGTTTTGGCGTCGGCTGGTGACCGACGCTAAAGCGCGCGTCCCACCGACGCCAACTGACGGTTTTTTTGTAGTGTAACCGACCGCCGATCTATGATCGATTTAAAGCTCCGGGTCAGGTTTCATCTAATCTAATCTAGAAGAGTTTAGCTACTCATATCCGACAAACAAGATTCAAAAACTACAAAAGAATTCATCATACAAAGGAAGAACAAAAGAAATATGAAAAACCTAATTCTAACGATTCCACGCGGCTTCGATCGTGAAAATCTTCAACTCCTAGGCTCCAAGCGCCTTTCGGGACTCCGAAATATGCTCCAAAATCTCTCCAGGTCGTGACTTTGTCTGAAAAATTGAATGTCTCTAAGAGGGGGCTAAAGGAGTCCTTTTATAGGGCTGAACTTGGTCCGTTCTGCATTGGATCCGGAAAAGGCTAAGTTCTCGACGAGAAATTCACTCGCCGAGAAATTCTTCACAAATAAATAAGAATTCCTGACGAGATTTTGTGTTGCTTTTTGAATACATTCTCGGCGAGAACTTAGAAGTTACTAATGGGAGGGTATTTTCGAAATTAAAAATAAGCACCCTTCTCCTGATTGTCCGCTGATCAGCTCTGGCCACAGCTTCCTCGACTTCTCCTCCGATCCACCTTTTCTCCAGCCGCCTCCTTCGATCTTCATCGCCTCTTCCACCGCCGTCATACTCTTCTCCTCCGACACCCCCATGCCTTGCCCTCTCTTGGCCTCTTTCCGGCGTCAATCAATAGACTGGAGATGTCGCCACGGTAGGAGGCGTCGAGCGGAGTTAGCCGACCGACGTGGTCGATCCAATAAGAGGTGGTGATGATCCTGACGTAGTTGGATAGCTTGGAGACAAACTCGATAGAGTCGTTGAAGTAGAGTTGGACTAAAGAAGCGTCGATTGAGATGCATCGGAGTTGAGATTGGAAGTTGGAGAGGCAGGAGGCGGAGATCTGAGAGGAAGGGAGCTGGAAGAGGGAGGTGTTGTGGAGGTTTTGCGCGATTCCGATGCCGAAGAGGCTGGCGGCGGAGTTCTCACAGAGGGAGGTGTCCCATGGAACAGTACAAAAGTAGGTTAGGTTGAATGGGCATAAAGGCGGAGGCGGAAGTTCAGATCTGGAAACACTGAGCGACATCGAAGGGGAGATTAGAGTACAAGTTGAAGACGAAGCAGATTAATTGGGAAGCTTTAAGCTGCTCTCAGTTCGCCGGTCAGCTAACAGAGCCGCCCATTCTGTGGCTCGTCTGGCTCTTAAATATCTCCCAGGGGTGTTGCTGGTAGTCCTCACACCCTGGGTAGATTGTAGTTAATTTACAGCTTACTGCCTTGATTCTCCTCTGGGAGCTATCTTCGTAAAAAAAATATTAATAATTATTAAAATTACAACTTTGTCACTGTATTTAAGTTATAGATAGTTTTGATTGTTTAGTATTAAAAATTACAATTTCAGTCACTATTATGTAATTGAGATTGTTACAATTTTTAGTTATGGTTGGAATAAGATATAATGAAAATTGTACATATATCTTGACAGAATCAAAATGAAATTTGAAACTAGTGAGTTATAGTTGATTAAAGGTTTTCTCAATATATTTCCAATCTTTATGATTTAGGATTCCAACTACACACCGTTCATGTCCACATATTCATATCAACATCTACGACTTAAATTCTTAATCCCAAAACCCTACTCTTGAACCCGTAAATAAATGGTACTTTCGAAACTCTATTATTTGGGAAAAAAAATATTATAACAAAAAACAAAAAATTGGTGCTAAACAATCTAGGATTTTAGCTTAAGCCTTATAAATATAATCCAAACTTGGTAAACCTTTTGATTTGGGTAGACACTTAATTTTTACTCGTATATAGTTATCTCTTTCTTTTTGCGGGAAAAGAAAAAACTAAGATTTAGAGAAAGTCCAAGTCGTCATGATCAGTTCCACTCCATTGACTTGCTTGTTGAAAGACCCAAGTCTTTGGGATTATCTACCTCATTATGACATTATATACTCTTCTGAGAACTTAGTAATCGATGTATACCTTGTTTAGGCACTTGCAGATACTCTGACGATCATTTCTGTTGGTTCTCGGAACAAATTATACAATGTCTACTCCAGGAGAGTAAGTTCTTAATCTCTTGCTTTTTTTTTTCCTTGAAAATAAATTGGCGAGTTTGTTACTGAATTTTGTTATCTTTGAACTGGTTATGTAGATATTACCGATCACTGCCGCCGGTGAGCAAGACGTATGGAGTGGTGTGTCTTATGACATCTGCAGCTTTCTATCTTGGTCTTTACAACCCCTCAAGTATTGCTCTGTTTTATAGTGATGTCTTCAAACGATTCCAGGTATCCATCAATCATCATCATAACCCACTTTGCCAATCATCGATCATCAATTCACCTCTGTTGCTGCAGATATGGAGGCTACTCACAAGTTTTGTCTTCCTGGGACCTTTCTCCTTCCCCTTTGCATTCCGTCTCATCATCATTGCAAGATATGGAGTTTCCTTGGAGAGAGGCCCTTTCGACAAAAGAACAGCTGATTTCGTCTGGATGTTCTTCTTCGGTGTGATCTCGCTTCTAGTAAGTTAATTAGTTCATCAGCCAATTTGATCCTGACCAAGAAACTAACGAAACTGTTATTAATGGATGGCTGTATGTGTCCAGCTGATGGCGGTTGTTCCTGCTTTATGGTCGCCATTCATGGGAATTTCGCTAGTGTTCATGATAGTATACATATGGTCAAGAGAATTCCCCAATGATACCATCAACATTTACGGCCTCGTCTCATTAAAGGTGTCAATCACATACACTTACAATTTAATTAATTCTGTTTTTAATTTCAGTAGAATTTTACAATAATATTTATCATTTTATTTAAGGGGTTTTACCTTCCGTGGGCAATGCTGGGTCTGGACTTGATATTCGGGGACCCCTTGAAACCGGACATGCTGGGAATCGTCGCCGGCCATTTGTACTATTACCTGACTGTTCTTTATCCACTCTCCGGCGGCAAATATTACTACATCTTCAAGACACCTCGCTTCGTGTATGTTTTGATCATACTATAATTAATGGGTAATTTGTATGTCTCCCTTTGGGAATAGAGTATTAGAGTTGGTTTTTTTTGACAACAGATACAAAATGGTGGCGTACTGGGGTGAAGGAAAGCAGATGAATTCTCCGTTTGAGAGTGACCCATCTGCAGGAGTTTCTTTTCGGGGAAGAAGCTATCGTCTCGGACAGCAGACAACAAGTGATAGTAGTAGTAGTGGTTCCGCAGCATCACAACAACAGCAGCAGGGGAATTCACAAGGGCCTTTCCGCGGGAGAGGCTATCGCCTTGGTGGTGCTACTTAAAATTGAATTACTATTACCAACTACTACCAGATGATGATGTAACACAAACTCGAACTAGAACCCCCACCCCTCAACACCTTTATTATTTTGTATGCACAACTATCCATCAATACAACGAGGAAACACATAACAAACTGAATCAGCATCCCACCATAATAAATTTACCCTCTCATTCATGGGGCAGAGTAGTTTTACATAAAAAAATAAAATAATATCCAGGAAAGCTCCGTTTCCTATTCCCCCCACCTTTGTAGGCCACTCTGCAAGTGTGTCTGTCTGTTTATGTGTATCAGCTAGATCTCTTCAGGTATGCAAAGAATCCTAACCCAGCAACCAAAGCAGCACCTGCTGCTACTGCACTGTACGCAGCTGCCCATGCATCTCCTTGCGCATACTCTAAGCTTCCTGAACTAGATTGCTGCCTCCCTCTTCCTCTCCTATGACCCCCACCTCCCGAATAGTCTAAATGCAATCTCAACCCCTGCACCCCGAGTCAATATCGTGCAAACTCAACTTCAGCACCCCCCACAAATATCAATTGCCACAAGAATTTGGACTGCACTGGATAATGTATACCTTTAAACCAGCTGCTCTTGCATGCTCTACAGCGGTTGATAGATCAGTGTCAGACTCCACAACAACTTTGTCATGGTCCTCGTCTTCATACTTATGACCATAACCAAATAATAGCATATTTCCATTATGTAAGGTTGCACAATTAGGTATCCAAGACAAATAGAATGAAATAAATGCAACATACCAAAATCTGTGGCAAGTTATTGCGGTCAATATCATTACCAAGCCTCTGAAGAATCGCTGTTATCAGATCTGTCAAACTTCTAGTGTCTAGTTTAAAGGCAAAAAAAAAGATAGTATCAACGACTCATTTCATTAGATTATACCCCATCCATGAAAAAGTAAGCTTGGCATTGTACAATTTCTTCTGTATGCTGTATGGTACGCCCATATGGCTTAGGTCTTGTATATTCATAATATTCAATTCAGCTTCAAGCACTACGCAGTGGTCAGCATGTCGAACAAAGTGTCTACGGTGGAGATGCATGCAAATGCAAATTGACATAATTCCAAACCTAGATCCATCAAAATAATATTGTAACAGAAATATCTTACCACATGTAAATCTGTGCATCCTCCCTCTTTTATCTTCAATCTTGAAGGAAAATGTATTCGGCACCAATGATGAAGGATAGGGAAGGGATCTCGCTGTCTCTGCTCCTTCAGAAATCAATTTCAAGGACCCCTCACTGAATACCAACAGTATCACATAAGAAAACGTAGCAAACAGATTCAAGTTGAATCAAAGGAATAAGAAAGCAGCAAGAAACCTCCGAGATTCGTCATCATCGTCGTTTGGACTTAGTGCCATTGCAGAATCCCAGAACTTCTGCATCATTGTGCTTGTGGCCTCGGTATTCAATCCACCAGCATTTCCAACCTGTTTAATGAATAATGTGTATAAACAGAAGCGAAAAGGATTATGGTAGACAGCAGAATTCTTTAATATTCTTGAGAAGTGTTGGATGCTTGCATATGTGAGTATTGGTGATGGTACACGATTTAATTTGTACTGACTAACAAAGAAACGGACTTACTGTGGCCACTGCAGCATGAGTTATGTGAATCACATCTACAACGGAAACTACAGCACCATCTGTATCCATCCAGAGAGACGTTATTAATTACCTGAATATGGATGAAAGAAAAATCTCTACTGCTTAATATCAAAACACGTTACCTTTATCTACCACAGGAAGATGCAAAAACTTTCCATCGTGCATAGTATGCAAGGCATCAACAATTGGTGTATCAGTCGTAGCACACTCGGGATTTGGAGTCATGACCTGCAGGTAAAAACATAACCAAACACCTCAAGCAAGACTCTTGCCTCACACTGAAAAGACAAATTGGCTTCCCAAAAAAATTAAAAGCAAATCCTGTCATTCATCAGAGAATGATACCTTTTCAACAAAGGTGGAATCTGGGGCAAGATTTTGTGCTATCACCCGCATCAAAATGTCTTTTGAGCTGAAAGAATCAAAAGCAAAAATTCAATTCCATGTTCGTCTGCAACCAATGAAGAAAAGTTCTCTCATTTTGCAGTCTCTTTTCTTCTCTCCTCTTTTTCACAGTTTGAAAAACCATCCCACATATTATGGTCAAATTTGAAAGTGACATTATACAGATAGTTTTCACTGGTTAAAGGTATGTATTATGTCACTCACGTTAAAATTCCCCGTGGTTTATCGTCAACTATCACCACAGCACAGCTTGTCCGAGATTCAAGCATCTTCTTCGTTACTGCCAAAACTGTTTCAGTTGGTGAAACTGTCACGACCCTGAAAGATATGCAATATATCACGATAATCAACCTGCAAAGTTTAAAAAAATAAAGAATTCTCTGCATGAAAATAAAGGAAAAAATATTACCTACTTTGAATTCTCTGGAACTATTGTCGATAAGGAAGGTCTGAACATTTGCTCCCGAAGTGTCTCAATGAAAGAATTTTGTCCTGCGTGGCAATTTGCATGAAATATTAAGAAACATGAACGAAAACATTAACACAAATAGATGAAACTAATAAATCCAACAATTGAATTAAGAAGATGTATGCTTAGAAGTTACACAGGGAGAGACATGCACACACCAGAAAGTGATGCACCCCAATTTTTCTCAACACCTTCAACTGCTGCAGCAATTGCCTTTCCCTTTTCAGAAGCTCTTTCCATGCGAGCAATAGCATCATATAAACACTTTGCTATATCTAGTAAGGCGACAACCTCCCCATTCTCTACAACTGGCAAATGTCTGAATTTTCCTGTACATGCATATATCAGTACCAGTAAGCTAAAGTGACAACAGTAAGAAAAAAAACTTAGTGCCGGCTACGTAACAAACCAGCCTTGCACCATTTTCTGTAGAGCTTCAACAGCCAGAGTATCAAAGAGAACAAAAATGAGAACAAAAAACTTAGTGCTGGCTACGTAACAAACCAACCTTGCACCATTTTCTGTAGAGCTTCAACAGCCAGAGTATCAGAGAGAACAAAAACGGGATTCCTAGTCATAACTTTTGAAACTGGAGTTTCCTCGAGATTAACTTCACGAGCAATGACCCTTGTTGCTATATCCTGAATGAAATATGTCAGAGGAAGTAGGTTAAGGCAAACAATTACAGATGTTCACTGAAGGAACTCCAAGCACGGCTAGCTAACATATTTAATATTACTGCAGACCTTGTCCGTAAGGATTCCACAGAGTAATGCATTGGAGTCTGTTAGCAACAAGGCATCAAGTCTTCGAGCAGCCATTCTTCGGCAGGCATCATATATACTTGTAGTTTCAGGAACTGTTAAAGCCTTTGACAATCTTAACCGTTTAACAGTACGCTCTCCAGATAAACCCCTTGACCAGACAAAAACACAACATTAACAATTTGCAATCTGCAATTCTTAGCAAACCACAGCAATTTGAAGTTCTTTTAATATTCTATTTATTTAATGACATGAACACATATCCTCCCTCATCCGAAATACACATGAAATCAGAAAGCTGCAGCAGAATGTCAAATCAGAACAAAGCAGTGGTCCCATTACACACAAATGCATCCAAGGGCCCCATAAAATTAGAACGATTATGAAGCTCAAGCTCACCACAAAAATTCGAAACAAACATAGTTTAATTGGTTAGACATGAGGCTGACATACAAGGCTGAACTTTCAGGAACGAGTCAAACAAATTATCCCTCAAATTAGGTAATGAATTAAAGCATTAGACCAGGTTCAACAATGAAATTAAAGACGACAAGAGCAGATAAAAATTTGAAAGAATCTCAGAATTCAATTGGCGTAGACTCCCAGCTAACACTTGATACCGCGGCGCATACAGCAGAAAGATGCGCCATTCTTACAATCCAAGAATTTGAAAAAAGATTTAGGAAAGAAAAACTACCTCGAAAAAGGAAAAGAATAGAGAATCGTTCAAACAAATATCTTAAACTTACGTTTGACGAGAAATGACTAGGGATTTTCGCGAAGGATCACCAGCTGCTCCATTATCAACGCTAGATTTCCTCCGCCCGTTCACAGGGGCGCTAGAGAAGGTCAAACTTTTCCTAGAAGAGCCGCCTTGACTCGCCATATTAGTTCTAGATGAGACCGATTCCCTCTTCTGTCTTCCTAAAACTCCCTGCAATGAAATTGGAACTTCCTTTCAAAAAAAAAAAAAAAAGTTTCTAATTTTCAAGCTACCGGAACAGAGACCGTGGGCGCAAGGAAGAGAAACATAATCGGCGATGATACGAAACCTGAAAGTTTGGCGATCGCCGAAGCAATCACAATTGGCAGCCTAAGGAAAATCGTTATACCGATTTGTAATCGAATCCTGAGGAGGAAGAGAAGTCAATTTGGAGGGGTGGCGGGTCGGGATTGTTTTCGGAAAATACGAAATTTTCCGGGAAAATGCACCGACCGGCGAGAGGGAGGAGAAGGAGGGGAGCGGAAACGAAACCCTAGGGAATACGGAGACAGAGAAAGAAATGTGTGGGAATATGTATTTGATTGGAGATTGACCCGTTATCCTCTCCCACGTCACCGATTTTAAAACAGAATCTCGTACAATTTTAATGGAATTTTTTGTTATTAAACCTATTGGCTTCCATTTTAGCCATTTTCAACGGTCACCATTTTAGGGCAGCCGGGCTGGAGATATGGGTGAATAATGGGATTTTTTCATAGATAGGAGTCGGTCCAAAATATAATTCCCAAAGGAAAGGAAGGTGCTATTTCATTTAATTTCCAAAGTAGGGTTCATTGTTCTGGGAATTCCTACCGTTAGGACACTACCTCTTATAGTCATAGGATTTAATCTTAAAGATCTAAAAGTCAATATTAAATGGATATAAGGGTAATTTGATTATTTGAGAGATTGCAGATTTTTTTCTTTAAGTTGTTATTCCATAATGATAATTATTACTTTAATTACATATTTTCAGTTATTATGGAAAATCTATAATTGTAATTAATTTTTTTAAAAATTCCTTTTCTACTCTAGCTTTTTAATTATGACTACAGTGTTATCGTTTTCTTCTCGACGTCTTCGAATTTTTTTCTCGGCGGTGACAGGGACTTTCTTCTCGATGGCGGCATTACTCACGCCAACCACATTCTCCCCCCCCCCCTTCGAAGTTCTTCTATGTGGCGTCATTTTTATCGGCAGTTACTAAAATAGGAAGTTTGACCAATGAATTCCGATGTGGTTGATTTTTTAGTTTTTCGGTTTTTCTCAGTTGTTCGTTGTTCCATTTTCATATTTAGGAACAATCATATAGACAGTGTTTTAGCATATATTTATTTTATTGTTCCGTTTATATATTTAGGAATCATTCTCGGGTATAAGGTTTGGGAAATTGTAATTTTCATATATAATATTAAGCTATCTTTACAACTGATTATATAAATACATTAAAATCATGGTACTTCCTTGTTTCATATTCACATATTATAAATTTTTATATATATATAATATTTTTTTTTTATTATATTTAATATCCCCTGTTGTAGGTCTTGTCATGTTTAACGTCCCGTGAGATTTTGTGATGGTGAGTTGTTGAGGATTCTGTGATGGCGTCCTGTTCCAAAACAACAAATTATGAACAACTTACAACAACCATAACTTAAAATAAGGAACAAATAGACATTATCCAAACAAGAATCAATGTAGAGAGAATAATATGTTTAAGATAGAACAAGGATCAATGTTCCGTAATTTAAAATAAGGATCAAACAGACATTATCCAAACAATACTATGTAGAGAGTTTATGACACACTTTGTTCCAATTACAAGAAAAAATGCACGAACACCAATGAAGCATCACAAAACTAATAAACATGACTTTGTTCCACCATAATTGTATAGGAACAAACAATTAATCAGATAGTTAATTTCTTGATAAGTTTAAAGAAGTAATAGTAATATTGTGATGCTCTATGTAAGTTCGAAATTGCAACTTAAACTCTCTTTAACAACAACTCTATTATCCTTTTCAACTGATGTGGCATCTGCTGAGCTTAATTTCCTTTAAACATATATAAAATCATAGATAATGCTTCTAGAACTCAAAATAAAGGCATACATACATACTCTACACAAACATCAAAGACCAATTGAATTAAGTTGTCGTCCGAATGTACTTCTCTGTTAAGTTTTGACAGATTCTGATGTTAATAGAACAACGATCAATACAAGGAACAAGTTCCAGTTTTAAATACATGAAACAAACATCATCGATCAAAACAACAGTCCCAATTTCCAATTTCAAACTTTGATCTAATTTCAAACTTGCAAAACAAATAGCAGTGAATCAAATTTGGAACAAGGATCAATATACATACACCCCATGTTGCAATATTAAATACATGAAACAAACACTATATTTTTTCACAACAATAGTCTGCAATCAATCAAAAGCCAATCTAGTAATTAACAAGGAACAAACTTTGTTCCAATTTGAACCATCAGGAACAAACAACAGGGAAATATCATATTCAGTTATGAACACTATTCAACAAGCATTCAATAAGAGGAGAAAATTATACCTCAACAGGAGGGATTGGCTTTTCTCTCGTTACAAGTGGGAGTAGTGAGGATATTAGTCGATTTTGAACCTTGTTCCACATTTAACTATAAGAAACAAATATTCGTATCAGAAAGTTCAACCAATGATAAAAAATTGAAACAGGACAACAACCAAAGATTAAATCAAAACCGGAAGAAATAAAAAAAATCTCAAACCTAAGCTGGTGGGTTTTACATGCTCGATCTGGCGACTGATCGCACCTGGTTGTGGAGGCTGGAGGTTGCGACGTTGTCAGATGGGTGGAAATCCGGTCGGAGTGGATCGGAAAAATAGAGTAGTCGACGTTTGGAGGAAGAACAGTAGAGCTCGTCGTTTTATGGTGATGCCGACGCGACAACGACGATGGTGGGACGAGGCCTCGAGAGCGTCGACGGCGGATCTAGCGGAAGAGGATCGAACTTTGATGAGGTCCGATGGCGGCACAGATTAATGGAGAAGGACGACAATTGGGTCTTTTGGCCGAAAAAGAATTAGGGTTTATGAAACCCTAATTATTTACCATATATACTAGTTCCAAATTACTATTTAGTCCATTTTAATGTAGTCCATTAGATCTACTTCCTAATCCTACGTATAAGGAGTGTCTAATATGAGACACTAAGGGGTGTCCTAATGGTAGTAGATCCTCATTGTTCTCACCAAAAAAAAATTGTTCCACCTCACTCATTCACCGCCATATTGTATTTGGGAATTTAAGAATCAAATGAATATTTTTTAGACTTAATACCCGTAAATCTCATCAACTTTTTAGTTCATCCAAATAGCAACCACATCTCATAATGTTTCAGGGTGTCATAACATTTCTATCTCCTTTTCAAAAATAACGCACGGTTAGTCTTCCTTAATGAATAGTCGTGAACTTGCCTAGGTGGCACTTAGAGCATATACGTGGAGTAATTATACTCGCCACGTCAGACGAACAGAGGCTGAATCGGCCAAAAGAGTAAATTACATTTTCACCCCTTATCCTTATCCCTTCAATTGGAAATCTTGCGCCCGTCAGTCTTTCATTCTGACCGCTTTCTTCTCTCGACGTTTTTCTCTCTTCGTCAACGTTCTCACTTTGGCACCACTGTTCAACAAGATATTGCCGGTTTGTTCGGACGGCGACGACGAAACGGAAAAAAGACGACACAAGCTTTCAAACGGAAGCTGTCTTCGACTTCTTTCTGACAAATGACGAAAGTGAGCAAACACCCTTCGATTGGAGATGCTAGATCTATAAAATAGCACGAGAGGACATCGCCGGAAAGAAGGAAAGATGGGGAGGTCAAAGTAGAGCTGGCGGATGTTCGGATGAGGACAGGGAAGAAGGTAGCTACAAATTAGGGTTTACGAAGTTAAATAGGCAACCCACGTGGCACGTCTACTCACACCATTAACACAAGTGGCAACGACGTAATGACTGTGTCGCTTAGTTGGTTGATGGCGTCAGCAAAACGTTATGCCACGTCAACACCAAGACAGAGCAAACTAATGGTGGCAACAACGTAATGACTGTGTCGCTTAGTTGGTTGACGGCGTCAGCAAAACCTTATGCCACGTCAACACCAAGACAAAGCAAACTAACGGTAGGTTATTTTCGAAATGGTGATGGAAAGGTGATGACGCCCTGAAACATTATAAGATGTGGTGGCTATTTTGGATGTAACCAAAAATTTGGTGACATTTGAGGGTACTAGGCCTTCTTTTTATAACCGGAATTTGATGGATTTGCTGTTAGGGATTTGAATATAATTTTAGGCTTTTTAAATATATTACTTTTATGAATGTTTTCAAAATCGTTTTGGCATGTTGTACCGATAAGTTTAACGGATGTGGTTCAATTGTTAAAACCATTATAAATTATAGTGGATCCAAAAACATGTTGACCCAATTTCAAATAGGGTTAAGTTTGCTTTTGTGGCACCCGAAACCGAAATGACCCGAATACGACAATCTAACATTTTTTAGGTGAGTTAGGGTCAAGCGGTTAATTTTCAAATGTAGCGACTCATAATGACCCGATTGATATAATTGAGTGGATAAAAAATAATTAACGTGTTGCGAATTATATCAGTCGGGTTATTCAGGTCACGACTTGCAATATTTGAAAATTAACGCGTTGATCCTAATACAGACCCTAACTCACCTAAAAAAAGTTGGGTTGTCGGGCTCGAGTCATTTTGGTTATGCATGCCACAAAAGCAAACTCAACCCTAAATTTTTTAATAATTTCAAATCGGGTCAACATGTTTTAGATCCACTATCATTACACTTATCGGTACAACATGGTAATACGATTTTGAAAACATTAATCATAACATTCATAAAAGTAATATATTAAAAAAGCCTAAAAATATATAAAAATCCTTAATAGCAAATTCCATTAGATCAGGGTTATAAAAAAAATTACATTGGATTCCAAAATCGCAGATACAATGGCGATGAATGAGTGAGGTGGCATAATCACACTATTTTGGGAACTAAATGAAATAACACCATTATTTGAGAATTATTTTTTTGACCGGCCCTTTCTGAGAAAATTTCAATAATGCCTGACGAATCGAGCCGAGCCAAACTTTACTGTTCTCAAACTTGGCTCGTTGTTTTTTAGACGAGCTCGAATTCGAGCTAGAATTTTTTAGCTCGTGACGAGCTCGAGCCTAGCTCGTTAACTACACTTAACGAGCCAAACTCGAGTTCAAATCCAACTTAGGTCATTAAAACCACTTGATGCGTCTAATTTTAGCCCAATTTGAAGTTTGTGTGACAAAAAACATCAATGAGTCAAACTAAAAAACAAGTTATCCTAAAATTTACTGGTTTTTTATTGAATATGACAAACCACATGTTTTTTTATTGAGTTTATAATAAGTCATATAGTGGAGCTAGTATTCGAGTTGGCTATCGAGCTCGAGCTCGAGCCAGCTCGCGAGCCTACCGAGTCGAACATGCCCTGGCTCAAGCTTGGCTCGTTTAAAATCGAGTCGAGTCATGAACAACCTTTTCTCGAGCCGAACACCGAGCCAATCGCGAACGGCTTGGTTCATCAACAGCCATAATGCGCTTCATACCACTCTAATCGTTGAGAATGCACCATTCATTTTTAGTCACTTACGCTAATGAATTCATTAACATGCGTAGATGTCACATTGTTGTCCACTTAGCACAAATAATAACAACGTAATAAGAAATTAAAAATAAATAAAATAATTTTTTTTTTCTTCTTACAATTAAAATGTTATCTTTTCTAATATTTGTGTGTCATCCTTTGATAGTCTGGTCAGTCTGAATCCTCTTCTTATTTTCCAAGTTTACGTCCCTCTTCTTAAAAAAAATCTTTTTTTTTTTCTTTTTTTACAAGCCATTGGTCTGAACTTGTCAAAATACTTATATGGTTATCAAAAAAATCTACCCATCAATTAGCAATATAGAATCACCTACAGTGGAGTTCAAGCCCTGTCAAATTCACCAATGAGGGACCTAGTTTCAGCACCAATGTCGAAGCTATCTTCTTCCTATTGTGATCAGGTCGTTCCTGAGATTTCGGAGGTCCTGTTTTAAATTTATTATTTGGCCCCGTTAAAATGAATAATTTAAATTCGGTTTATTTAAGTTAACCTAATTTAACTTGTTTGGGCCGGATATGCTCATTGGTTTGGGCAATAGTAATATACATTTGCGATGTTATACACGTCCGACCCTTTGCCCCATACAAAAATACTCTCATAGTTCCCGAACTTCCATGGAGTGAGTTTTGGATATTGATGTACCCACTTTGACCTTAACCCATTGTCATTCCTAAACTACACAAAATTTATTACAAATTAAAAAAATATGAAAAGTAGAATAATATATGAAATATAACTTAATATGGCTGCAGATCCGGCTCCAACCCTTTCCAAGGGTTGGAAGCCTTCCAACCTTTTCTCAATCATTAGATCACACTTTGATTCTTTGACCAATCCAATGATCTAGATTGTTAGGGGTATTTAAGACTTTACACACACTATTTAATTTTTATATTTAGTTTAAATATATTAAAATTTACCATGACCAGGCGACCGGCCGCCGGCTCCGGCGACTTTTCCGGCGAAATTTTTTTTTTTTGAAATTTTTTTTTACTTAATAAAATATTAGTTAACACTTTTTTTGCTGTTAACTAGTTAACAGTGTTTTTTTTAACTGATAACTAGTTAACATCGTTTTTTGTTTGATAACTTGTTAACAGATTTTAACCTGATAACTAGTTAACAATATTTTTTTTATTGATAACTAGTTAACATGATTTTTTTTATTGATAACTAGTTAACATGGTTTTTTAAACTGGATAACTAGTTAACAATATTTTTTATTAGGTAACAATGTTTTTTATTGATAACTAGATAACATCTTTTGTAAAAAATTAGTTAACTAGTTAACACATTATTTTGCTGTTAATGTGTTATCAGATTTTAACCTGATAACTAGTTAACATTTTTTAAGAGTTTTTTTTTGCTGATAATTAGTTAACAATGGTTTTTTTTTATAACTTGTTAACAGATTTTAACCTGATAACTAGTTAACAAGATTTTTTGTTAACAGGTTATTTTAACTAGTTAATATCATGATTTAGATAACTAGTTAACAAGATTTTTTGTTAACAGGATATTTTAACTAGTTAACATCATGATTTAGATAACTAGTTTACAAGATTTTTGGTTGATAACTAGTTATCAAAATTAGTTAACTAGATAACTTATCGAGTTATCTAGTTAACATCATGACTCAGATAACTAGTTAACATTATGATTTAGATAACTAGTTAACAATTTTTTTTTACTTGATAACTAGTTAACATCATGACTCAGATAACTAGTTAACATTATAATTTAGATAACTAGTTAACAAATTTTTTACTTGATAACTAGTTATTTTGTTAACATCGTGATTGGGTAACTAGTTAACGAGATTATTGGATAACTAGTTAACAAGATTATTTGATAACTAGATAACATCAATAACTAGTTAACAAAAAATTAGTTAATTAGTTAATTAGTTTTCAAAATTAGTTAATTAGTTTTCAAAATTAGTATCTAGTTAGTTTGTTATTAACTAGTTAACTTTATCGAGTTAACTTGTTAACATTATGATTATCGAGTTAACTAGTTAACATCACGATTGGATAACTAGTTAACAAGATTTTTAGTTGATAACTAGTTACCAAAATTAGTTATCTCGTTATCAAATTAGTGTAATTAGTTATTTTGTTAGTAATTAGTTAACTAGTTATCTTACATTGCTAATTAGTTAACGTCATTACCAAATAACTAGTTAACCGGAAATCATTAACTCATAACTATTTAACATTTATAATTAGTTAACTAGTTGTATAAACTAGTTAACATGTTATTCAACGACCACATTATTAAGTTACAAAGTTAATTTCTAACAATGTTCACATACAAAATTTTTCAAAATGGCCCAAAAATTGCTAAATTGTTAATAACAAAAAGTAAGTGACTTAACAAAAATAGATTAAACTCAAGTGACTAAATTGTAAAAAACTAAAATTCTACATCTTCTTCTTCAATTTTTTTCCCGACCAATACATATTATTTTCCGGCGATGGATTCCGGAGCACCGGCTCCGGTTCCGATTCGGCAACAAGGACCCAGTACAAATCGGGGAGAGATGAACGACGATGTCGTGTGTATGTCGTTGACCGTTTCCTCCTCCGTCGTCGTTGCTGATACACCGACTAAAACCGAAGCTCAAGATCTGACGGATCTCGTCCCGGGACCCGCCGTACCAAGCAAACCTAGCGTTGGAATTGCCGCCTCTCTCCGCCACCGCCTTCTCGTGGATCCGCCACCGCCTTCTCGGATTCTCCTCGTCGTACTCCTCCGCCGTCAAACTGCTGCTGCTGTTCTGCTTCTTCTTCATCAAATCCTCGCTGATTGCAGCCACAATCGGAGAAACGCCGGCTAAGGGAGAAGAGAAACGCCGGCTAAGGGAGGATTGAAGAGGAAGGGAAAAGCTGAATTTGGGGGCGGCGGTGATATTTTGGGAGGGAAGGATCGAAGAAGACAAAAGGAAGGCTTAGGGTTATTTACTTTTTCCTAAATACCAATTTTACCCCTCCAGTTTTTGGTTGGAACCGGTCCAACCCTTAAAGGGTTGGGTCCGGATCCTGAGCCACTTAATATCATATCATATTTGTATATTTAATAATAGATTTAGATAAAAATAAGATGATAATAAGAATAGAAAGACTACTTAAGAAAAAACAATATTGATTAGAACAAAAAAATTAGTTTGATTTTGTCAAATATGGGGATTGAACCCTTGACCACCTAGATCATCACTACATTTATGTTTATCTTTTGCAGATTTTATTTATAATATCCGTCTTAGGTGTTTCTAGTTAACCCGAAACTTTTGAAGACTCCAAAATTTTGAGGTCTTAGGGCCGACCTGATGATTTTATGAAGGCACTAAAAGTGGAGATGGTGAGAATGATATCACCATAAAAAGTTATTTCATTCAACTCGCCTCCTTCTTAAAAATCTCCCCTCGTATGCTTTGTTTTTTTTATCAAGATAAGACCAAGAACAAAGGATCAAATTAATTAACTATTAGAAAGTTCTAGAGATTAGAACAATGGTCTATTGATGCGCATAAATAGTTGCAAGCAAAGTCTTACTCGATGTTCTATTACTCAACAAGTATGTAAAGCTATTCGGGGGGTTTCGTTGGCTGGTTTTGAGAATGTTGTGATCTTATTACTCTAAGAATGCAAAAGTAACAATTGAACAAGTTGCTGGTTTTCAAAAATGATTAGGGAGGTTGCCTAGATGGCCATTTTCGAATGCACTCTAGTTCGGTTAAGATGGATAGATGATATGAATCTCAGATATTCAGAATTGATGACTCGACACTAATATAAACTCCTAGACTAGGCCGAAAAGATACTATCATATCCTATCCAAAGGCTTTTATGATCAAGCTAACATATGGATTTTCAAGAATGCATGCAAGGTGTTCGATGAAATGCCACGACGATAATCCAAAGAGATTAGGTCTACCGATCCTTGGATCAAGCTACCGATAGAACCTGAAGGAACCTACACTACCCCACCTATGAGTGATCTGTGAACTGAATTGTGTTGTTGTGTTGAACTGTGGAATTGATGCTGGTTGGTTTATGTTTATGATGATGTTGTGGGTTCTGAGTTCTGAGTGGAGAACAACACCTATGTCATTACCTAGATTCTTCTAGGATTAATAACTGGTTAGACTTAAGATTAATCCCATTGTCAGTGGTTTGTGTGGAGTGCTAGGACAACTCCTTGTGGCATAGTTTGATGCATAGTTAAGTCTAGTGGGTTCACTCAGTTTCATTAGGAAATTAACCCCCCTTCCCCGTACAAGTTCTCGTGGCTAGAGTTTGAGGAGCAACGTTCGGGTTGAAGTGGTTGAAGAAGCATGAGGTAGACCATTGGCATCTTGGAAGGAGTGGACTTTCTTTTGATTCAGTTGACTCTTTATTTCGATTTAAGATTTTGTATCGGTTTTGACAATTATTTCAGATTGTTGCTTCGGATTGTAATTGCCGGTTTACTTCTAGATTTTAACTATTGGAAGCCTCCTATTTGGATTATTCATTTATTGTGTTGACTTTATTTTGTTTTTGCACTGTTATCCGTTAGTGATATTCATAACTGTCTCAACCACGGGTTCAACCGGGTTGATTCAGGATTGGTGTTATAATTTCAACGTTCTAGCCTTTTTCCAACAGAATGGGATCATTCATCAGGTCTCATGTCCTTATTCATCCAAACATAATGGTAGGGCTGAAAGGAAACATCAGCACATCTTAGCCGTTGCCCGAGCCTTCTATTTCAAGGTGGATTATCAAGTGAGTTTGGGTCGTTGGCTAGGCCGAATCACAGTTTGGTTTAGCCGTGGAGGTCTGCTGCTTTTCTTTACTCGCTTAGTTACCGCCGGAGAAGGAGAAGATAGGATCAGATGAGCACATCAGCGAGCACGTGAGCCTGAATTAGCCCGTTGACGAACACTGACATCCGTTTCTCTAGTTTCTCCATCCTCCTGGCTAGGTGAAGAATCCCGTAGATGTCCCACCAGCTGCAACTGAGGGCCATACGGGCGAGCTCGAGGCCATTTCTTAGGGTTTTAGAGAGGCCGTCGAGCTGGAATTGGAGGAAGGATGGAAGCTCGACGCTTGAGTATTTGATCTCTTGGATGATTGGGAGGAGCTCGTTGATGCTTGAAATTAGGGTGTCGGCAGTGGATTTACAGAGCCATGCTCGCCGAGAGATTGTGAACAAGATTTTGATGACGGTAGTGAGGAAGACATCTACGAGCCATTCTTTACCGGCCGAGGCCTTGTCCTCGCCGGTGGAAGGAAGGTTCAGCCTCGGTCGCCGATGGTATAATTTTTTGAATATTTGGATAGTTCCCGTCTCATTAGAGCTTAATTGGAACTTACGCTTGGCCGATGGTGAAATGCAGACGAGACGCATAGTTCGTAGCCGTGTTCTAATGAAGATGTCAGCGTACGAGGAGAGTAAACGATGATGATCATGCTCCAGCGTCTGTCTCGGTTGGATGTGGTGTTGGTCGAATTTTCCAATGGTAAGTTTCTGTTACCAACTCTTTATTTTTGTGTAGATAGGCTATTGTTTCTTCTTTAGATTCAGCGTTTGTGTACATGAATCAAACAAGTCTTAGCGAATTAGATAAACGTGTTAATCCATAGATCTACTTTGACTAGTAATCCGTGATTCAATTTGTGTACGTGAACATTATGAACACAATGTTCGTTCATTATAAATACAGGCCCGACCTGGAACTCTAAGTTGTGTTGAAATTTCCCGTTGTGGAATCTTATGGCAAAGGTAAGTGTTTTGCTGTAATTTTGATCAGTTTGTGTGATTTGGAAGATGGATCTGTTGTTAGGAGAAACGACAAGTGGGAAAGTCATTGGCATGATAAATATTGTTTTGTTGAAGAAGAGTTTACTGGATGTGTTTCCTTTCTACTTCTCCACATCAGGAATATACTATTATTGTCCATAAAATCAACCATCCACCCCACCAAATGTTTTGCTTTTGAAGTTCTAGTGTTCATGTAATCAAAAAGGGCTTTTTCATGGTAATTTGAAGTCTTAGATCTCCTATATTACATGTTATATCATCAGGGCCGTCCAATGAATTTTGGAGGCCCTGTTCCAAAATTATGTTAACATATACTTGGTTTGTTTGTATTAATATGACCGAAATGATCCGGGGCATGTAAAACTTGACTCGCGATAGATTCATAACATATTTGGATTTTTTACGCATCGTTTCACCTCATTCTCGACTTGATGTATATAAGACTTATAGTATTGTTTATTAAATTATAATTATTTTTATGTGTGTAGTTTATTCTTAAATTTAACATTACTATCTTAATAATATAATTTATCTTTTAACTATCACTACTACATCTTTTAAATTGAAAATTATATTTTACTAATTTTTAGGTGAATCAATTTTTCATGTTTATGTTATTCAAATCATTTGTCATAACAGGTATACCCCCTCAGTCACATGCTCCATAGTAAATAAAATTTGTGAAAATTTAATTTTTTTATATATAAATCAATAAAATTAATACCATATAAAAAAGAGAGAGACCAAAATGATAATAGATATATTAAAATTTAGAAAGAGACAAACCATGTTTGTTAAAATATAAGTTTTATTTGATTTTGTCAAAGCAATGAATTGATCCATTGTCCTTCCAAATAAAGCAACAAGCTAAGCCACTAGGCTAACACTGCATTTATGTAAACTTTTTGCATAGCATTTATTATACATTTATCACGTATTTCTACTCAACCCGAAAATTTTGGGCCTTCCGGGCGACCACAAGGATATGGCGGTCCTTCACTCAGACTGGAACACCCTTGGTTCTAATGGTAGAACCTGTCACATTCATAACAGAACACTGCTGCCATCCATTTTTTAGTGACATGTAGAGGCCGGCACTCAGTAACACGTGGACCTGGCCATAACCAATGGGACCATTATAAGTAATAAGGCGCCCATTCAAACAGGACAACTAACAGTTCATGCCCCCAAATTACTGTTCTGTTGATCAAGCCTTCGCGTGGTAGCCAAATGGTTATTCGGTTCGCCTCACCAAAGGGACTCTCCCCGGACTGTTCTCTGTAAACTCAACTTTATATTATCTGCTTTCATGCCATGAACAACTCGAGTACTAACCCCTTACTTTGACATCGACCATGTAAGGTACCGAGTCTCCAACACCAGTGTGGGATTTAGTGGCTCAGATTCCATGAGTAACCAAGTATTGACTCGGATCACACTAAATCAATTGGGGCCTGGGTTTAAGTCTAACACGTCTTTTTTGAATTGACATAAACATGTTGATTTGGGTGGAAATATACCTCGGACTGAGAGTACTCATCGGAATCGTTGCACCCGGTCAAACAATCTATCGGACTAATGGAGCGCTCGCTGATAGAAACATCTCGCCCTACTACATATGGCACCCTATGGGAACTGGTACACTAATATCACTCATGTCCCTACGTTTGGGTCCCAGATTCATGAGGTTGTGGAGTTCACATCCTCTTGCTTGGAAGGAGAACAGTAATCTGCTCGGGTACCTTGCCTTACTGAATCTACAACAGCGAACCAGTTGAGAATGTATGCGACGCGTATGATGAATGTTTGGTGGCCAAGGATAACCCAGGAATCACGAGTACGGAAGGCGCTTTGATCCAGCGGATCAGGAGGATGGCGGGAATTCGTGTTGGTAATTTAACCGTCTTTCCTCTTCCAGGCCACCAGGTCAGGCCCAAAGCAACCACTTTGAGTCACCCTTACAATGGTCTCCTCAGCGTTCCCCCCCAAGGATTCGTGCCCGTCATCAAGCTTACGACTGGAACTGGTGGAGCACCCGATCACATCTGTAACACTACTCGCCATCCCATGCAGATGTTCAAGGCCCGGCGCCACTCAGGGTAGGACACGTGGACCTGGCCATACCAATGGGACCTATAAGTAATAAGGTCCCCCCCCCCCATTCAGAAGAGGACAACACAACATACTCAGGACCATACGCCTGATACTATAAGCCTTCGCGCTGTACGCTAAAGGCTATCGGTTCCGCCCTCACCAAAGGGCTCTCACCCGGTACTTCTCTGTAACCCATTCTCCTTATATTATCCGCATACTTGCCATCACACGCGTACTAACCCCCACTTGCACATCCACCCTGCAAGGTACCACTCCCCGAGACACCCGAGGCGGATTCGGTGCTCAGACCTCCAAAGAACCACAGTATTGATCCTCCGGTCCAACTGGGAGAATCAATTGGCGCGCCAGATAGGGGATAGCTAAACGTCTTATTCCCGAAAGACAAACAGCATGTAGAATTTGGAGGAAAATCCCACGAGCAGTACCCCTGCGGGAACGCTCGTCACCCCGGCCAAACAAGTCGTATCGGCAGGCGTCCCTCGAGACCCTCGCCCTCACATAGACAAGCCCTTGGGAACGGCTACACAAACACTCCGTCCGATACGCCCTCTTGGGCTAGGATTGCTCGAGGGGGAGTCTCACATCCCCCCTCCATTGGAAGGCAGAACAGCGTCTAATCTCGCTGCGGGGGACCTGGCGGCACAGGTGGCCGATCTACAAAGACAACGCTGAAATGGCGACGATGATGAAGTTCCTGGTGGCCAAGGCAAACCCAGGAAGTCACGTCGAGGGCTCATCCAGCGGACAGGCTACCGGCATGGCGGACTCGGACGAAATGTACCGACTGTTCCTCCCACGCCACCAGTCAGGCCCAAAGCAACTCGCTATGAGGCAGCCTCTTGACAAGAGTCTCCTCAGCGTTCCTCCCCCACAAGGATTCGTGCCGCCGGCAATTAAAGCTTACGATGGAACTGGGGACCCCGACCAACATCTGTTAACATTCACCATCGCCATGCAGATGTTCAAGGCCCCGGACGCCACCTACTGTCGTACGTTCCCCGGAACGTTGACCGGAGCTGCACTAACCTGGTATGGAGGTTTAGCAGTAGGAATCATAAAAAATTGGGAAGATTTCTGCCAACTCTTTCTCCACAAGTTCTCGAATCAAAAGGAAGCGGGGCGCAACTTATCCGCTTTCTGGAACTTGAAGCAGAACCGGTCGGAGACTCTTCGGCAGTACTATGAAAAGTGGGCCAAGGCTGTCGCGGCGGTGCCCAACCTCGGCTGGACATTGTGCTCCACCACATCCAGACCACCACGCTCAGCACCGAGCTCGTGAAGGACCTGGTCCGAAAGAAGCCGAAGACCCACACCGAGTTGGAGACGTGTATCCTCCAGTGTGCTGAAGTAGAAGAGAATGTCGCCATGATACAGGGCGGGTATGGGTGCCCAAATGATCAAAACAAAGACAAGGGGTACCAAGGGCGCAAGGAGAAACGCCCTGACGACAGAAGAGACAACCGCCCTCATGGAGAGGGAAGATCGGAAGAAAGGTACACTCCCTGTCAGAATCAAGGCGGAGGCTAATGTACGTCCTCCAGGAAAAGAAAGGAGGGTTGCGGTGGCCGGCCCCGTTACCCAAAGCGGCGGTGAAAAGAGGAAACCCAAATGAGTATTGCGAATTTCACGGGCAGAAAGGCCACGACACGGAGGACTGCCAAGAACTTCGTAGTGAGATTGAGCGAGCCATAAGGAATGGTGACCTCAGGGAGTTCATATTGAGCAACAGAAGAAGAAAGGAGCGAGAACGCTCAGAGTCACCACGACGGAAGGAAAGGTCAGAGACACCCCCTCCGAAGGCGGACAGACACACTCCCCCCAGAAAGGCGAGTGTCTTCGACAGAATAACGGACAAAAATGAGGAACGCCGGATGCCCAGAAGGAGGACGGGAGGCCCAGATACAAGAAAACATGCAGTATGATCTTGGGAGGAGAGGAGGATACACCCAAGAACAGGATGAGAGTCGTTGGAGAATGTTCCATGGTCAGGCGGTCGGATGAAGAACTGCCATTGACGTTCACATCGGCAGATTTACGTGGGGAAGTCCCAGCACCCAAGCAATGGTGATCCGTGTGATTGTTGAAGACACTTTGGTAGAACGGGTGCTAGTGGACGAAGGCAGTTCGGCGGATATACTTTCAGCAGGATGGGATTAGACCCCGCCCAACTCAAACGCTCTAAGATTATGCTGACTGGTTTCGCGGGAAACGACGTACATGTGCTGGGCGTAATCACCTTACCCATCACATTGGGGACGACGATCACCAGGAGACGAAGCACATCAAATTTTACGTCACCAATTGCAATTTGGCGTATAATATGATAATGGGGCGGCCTAGTTTGGCCGCTTTCGAGGCAGTTTCCTCCACTGTCCATCAAGTAATGAAGTTCCCTACCACAAAAGGGACCGGGGTAGCATGGGGAGACACTCCATTGGCACGAAAATGCTATAGAGTGGCTCTCAAGAAAGAAGAGGCGTGCTTCTCAGTAGATACTAGAGACGACGCGTATGTCCGCCCGAAATCAGCAGAGGCGGACTTGGAAGTCCCACTATTCCCTAGTGATCCTGAGAGAGTAGTGCGGCTGTCCGCTCATATGCCGATCCCAGACAGAGAGCGTACGGTGACACTCCTAAGAGAATATGCTGACTTGTTCGCGTGGAAACCCCATGATATGCCTGGGCTGGACCCCGCGATCATACAGCACCACCTAGCAGTCAGAGCAGACGCTCGCCCCGTGTCACAAAAGAAGCGGACGGTGAACTGGACAAGGAAACAAGCGGTCCAAGAGGAGATTACGAAACTGCTAGAGGCGGGTTTCATCAGGGAAGTCCAATACCCCACATGGTTGTCCAATGTAGTGATGGTGGGCAAGGCGGATGGAAGCTGGCGGATGTGCATAGATTTTACCAACCTCAACGACGCCTGTCCCAAGGACCCGTATCCGCTGCCTAACATCGATCAGCTGGTGGACGCCACAGCAAACCATGAGACGTTGTCTTTCCTAGACATGTTCTCAGGATATCACCAGATCCCTTTGGCAAAAGCGGATCAAGAAAAAACATCATTCTCAACGCCCTTTGGCAATTACTGCTACAATGTGATGCCATTTGGCTTAAAGAACGCCGGAGCGACGTACCAGAGAATGATTGACAGAGTTTTTCAAGATCAGCTAGGTCATCACATGGAAGCATATGTAGATGACCTGCTGGTTAAAACCAAGGTAGGAGATAACCACCTCGGAGACCTCCGGAAAACTTTCGACACCTTAAAGGCGTTCCAACTTCGCTTGAATCCGAAGAAGTGCGTCTTTGGCGCCTCTTCGAGAAATTTTTTGGGATTCATAATCACCAGGCGGGGGATCGAGGTGAACCCCAAAAAGATAGAAGCTATCATGCAGACACCTCCTCCCAAGACTGTCAGAGATGTCAAAACATTGACAGGGCGGCTAGCGGCAATGAACAGGTTAATCCAAAAGTCCGCCGAGAGGCAGGCGCCATTTTTTGCCACTTTGAAGGCGGCGGCCAAGTTCTCATGGACGGAAGAATGTTCTAAGGCTTTTGAGGAACTCAAGTCATTTCTCACCACTCCGCCGACACTAGCAGCACCGATTCCAGGAGATGAACTATACCTGTACGTCGCCATCGCGGCTACAGCTGTCAGCTCAGTTCTCGTAAAACGGACAGATAAGGACGAACGCCCGGTTTTCTACACAAGCAAGTCATTGGTAGACGCCGAAACCAGGTATTCTCCATTGGAGAAGTCAGCCTACGCAGTGATCATCGTTTCCAGGAAGTTGCGCCCATACTTCCACGCTCACACAATTCACGTCGTGACAAACTTGCCATTCAAGGTTGCTCTCAGGTCCATGGGGGTAGCAGGGCGCATGTCCAAATGGGCAGTAGAGCTCAGCGAGTACGACGTACACTTCCAGCCACGAACAGCCATCAAAGCGCAGGCTCTGGCGGATTTCGTGGTCGAAGGGTGCGTTCGGGCAGAAGGACGCCGGATGATTATTGGGAGCTCTACGTGGATGGGGCGTCAAGCAAGAACGGAGCAGGAGCGGGCATAATACTAAAAACACCCCAGGGTGTCCTGCACGAGACCGCCCTTCGCTTCAGCAAGTCACGAACCAACAATGCGGCGGAGTATGGGGCGCTAATCGCGGGCTTAGAATGGCCAAGGCCATGGGAGTATCGCACATCAAGATTTTCTCCGATTTTGCCATTGTGGTCAATCAACTCAACGGGGTGTATGAGGTCCGGGAAGAAACTCTGATCCCTTACAACGATCAAGCCAAGATCGCCCTTAAAAGTTTTGAAACCACGGAGATTCATCAGGTGGCAAGAGTAGAAGATAACGCCCACGCTGACGCTCTCTCCAAACTAGCGACTGCTCTCAGTTTCGAGGATGACAGAATGATCACGGTGGAGAAAGAAAGAGAAGAAGGCGAATGTATGGTTGTCAATGACCAAGCCAGTGTAACCCCACCCACTGCACCGCTCACGGACTGGCGCAAGCCCATACAGACTTTCATTGAAACAGACACCCTTCCGGTGGACCGTGCACTGGCCACCAAGGTTCTTAGGCGGGCAGCAAGGTGCGTTTTGCTGAACGGAGAAATATATCGCAAGTCCTCGACAGGTCCTTACTTGCGATGCTTAAGTGATGAAGAGGCGTCCTTCACCTTGAGAGAAATCCATCAAGGCGTTTGTAGGATGCATATAGGCGCCAAAAGCCTCGAAAAGAATGTTCTATTGCAAGGTTACTATTGGCCCACGATCCGCCGGGATTCTGAAGAGCTGGTTAAGCGATGCCACAAGTGTCAGCTATTCGCTAACACACATCACCTGCCCCCCACCGCCCTCCAGCCAATTGTTTCTCCATGGCCCTTCGCCTTCTGGGGGATGGATTTGTTGGGGCCATTCCCAGAGGTGGTGGGTAAGAGGAAATACATCATTGTAGCGGTGGATTACTTTACCAAGTGGGTTGAAGCCGAAGCTCTCGCCTCTATCACGGCATACCAGGTGCAGAAGTTCGTGTTAAAGAACATTATCACTCATTTCAGCCTTCCTCTAGGATTCGTCGCGATCATGACACTCAGTTTGATTGCACGGCGTTCCTTGACTTTTGTGAAGAATTCAAAATAATGGTACGCTTGGCATCCGTAGCATATCTCCAGGCGAACGGGCAAGCAGAGGTCATTAATAAACTCATCTTGCAAGGATTGAAGAAAAGAGTTGATGCGGCGAAGGGAAAATGGGTCGATGAGTTGCCCAACATCCTATGGGCGCATAGGACGTCATACAAAACGGCCACAGATGAAACCCCCTACACTCTGGTATATGGAACGGAAGCAGTCTTACTCGTGGAGGTTAATCTGCCTAGCCTAAGGATTCAGCATTTCAATCAAGACGAAACGATTCCGCCCTACATCATAACCTGGACATGATCGAAGAACGAAGAGAGGACGCAGCTATCCGCCTGGTGGCTGAAAAGGAAAGCTGGCTAGGCGATACAATGCTCATCTCCGCCCTCATCAACTGGAAGAAGGTGACTGGGTGGTTCGAAAGGTTTTTCGGCCAATCCCCCAACAAGGCAAGTTGAACTCCAATTGGGAGGGGTCGTACCGGTTCCGCGAAGTGATCGGTCCAAGCACTTTTAAACTCGAGCACCCTTCTGGCGAGCCCATACACAAGACATGGAACGCCATGCACTTGAGGAAGTACAAAGCCAACGACGAAGCAGTCTAGTCTACTCCGCCATTTCATGTCCTTTCTTTTGGGTTGTTTCTTTTTTTGAAAAGCGGCCTACTAAGGGCGTATATGTAAGGAAGGGAAGCCACGTCCGCTCCTATTATATATATACCGATATTATATATCAATAGACGAGTACCACCAAAAGCAAGACCGGGTCTGAATTCCCCTAGGAGGAATTTAACCCCGGTGCCAAGTTCGGGTTCCCCAAGGCGGAACCCAACATTCCTCTAAGTTCGGACTCCCCACGGCGGAAACCAATTCACCATCGTTCGGGTTCCCCAAGGCGGAACCCAACCCCAAAGAGGAACTTAACACTTCGTTGCGTTCAGATTGCCCCAAGGCGGAATCTAACCTCCGCAGTTCAAGTTCCCCCACGGCAGAGCTCAAATCCGACAAACGTTCGGGCGGAACCCGACTCTTGTATCTAGTTCAGATTACCCAGGGCGGAACCCAACTTAGGTATCATGCGAAGTTCGACAAAAAGAAACAAGGCATAGCAGCTGGAAAACATTGGCATTGTCATTTCAATCCGCCAACACTGCGGATTGCTGCGTTTGGATACAAAAAAAAAGAAAAGAAAGAACAAGGAAACGAAGGATAGAACAAAATTACAAGACGTCTAAACTACTGTCGCCCGCTGGAGGATCCCGCCTTGTCCGCCCGTGACCTCTCGGCCCAGGCCTTCTTCTTCAGCTCCTTGTGGCGAAGGCTCACCTCGGAGTACGCCTCGGACAACAACTCCTTGCGGCGATCCAGAAGAAGCACTTGAGAGTCGGCGGATTCCTCCTTGAATTCCTGCGCCATCAGCCTCGAGAAGCAGAGCGGAACATCTGCTCCTGGTCCCAGAAGCAGTCAGCGTTCCCCCGTCGGAGTTCATGACGGATGGCAGCAAGGGTGTTGTCTAGAGCGCCCTGCACCCGATCGCCCAGCTCTTCAGCAGTCTTCTCGGCGACAGCTTTCCCAACGTTCGCCCTCAGTGCCTGAAGGGTCTCCTTCGTTTCCTTCAGAACAAGATCCCGGTTCTCCAGGTCTTTTTCCTTGGCCCCCAGGTCCTTGGCCAGATCCGCCTTAGCGGTTTCTAGGAGGGCAACCTGCTCCTTCAGGGCCTTCCTGTCATCATCCGCCTTTGTCAAGGCGTTTTTACCTTGTATCATTTCTCTCGCTCCGCCTGTAAGTCCAACATGTGGTTAGTAGCTTGGTTAGCATGCGCAAGACGGAGCAAGTCCAATTCATAAGAGGTAGTTACCAGAAGTCGGGCCGCCTCCTCGTCCATTTCTTTCTTCGCTTTGGAATACTTAGCCTTCCATTGCTGAGTGGCGGCCCTGGCTTCCCGCAGCTGATTCTCAGCTCCTCGGCACCTTGTGGCTGCTCTGACCTAAGCGCCTTGTCCGCCGAAAGCAGCGCGCCGGCGGTTCCCAAAAGATGCAACAGCAGAAAAAAAACCAAAATGAAACAAACAAACGGGAGTTTATTTACAAAGTTCTGAGGGCGGAACAGACTAGTGAGTCCATGGAATCACAAAGATATCTTACCCGGGCTCCAATCGCCATTTGCTCCATTGCCAAACGGCGGACCCCATCCTCAGACCGAGGGTGGTCGATGTCCCAGTCGGCCGCCAGTTGAAGGACGGCCCGCGTGAAAATCTCGTTCCCACTTAGGGTTGGTTGCATCGCCGGAAGGCGGGCGGTGTTGTACTCTCCAGAAGACGCCTGGAGCTTGGAAGAGCTTTCAGACCGTTTTCTCTTCCCGGAATCTTTCCTCATGGTCACCTTGCGCCGCTTTGGGCGCTCGGGATTCAGCAGTGGTGGGTTCCTGGTAGGGTCAGGCTGCTTTATCTCAGGGCGCTCTTTTTCCGCCGAAGCCTTCCGCGCCTGCCGCTCGTCCTTTACTTTCTGGGCCTGGTTCACTCCGGATTCCTCAGGCTGAGGCTGAGTATCCGCAGACGCGCCCGCGTTTTGGCGTTCAGCAGCGCCGCAAAGATGGCGCTCTCTGCACACAAGATAACAAAAAAAGACAGAGCGGGCGGGTTAGATAAACATGACAAAGTCAAACCCAACCGCAAAAGGCGCACAGAAGGGATCATTATCCTAGTCCCGTATCCGCTCACCACCACCGCCCAACCACGCTTTCAGAGCGTTCTTCCCTCGTTTCTTCAGGTTGTAGTTCCAGGTATTCACCCAGTCTACAATGGCAGCGTCATTCCCCCAGGAGGGTTGGTTTTGTTGAATTCCTCGATGGCACCATATGACCACGTGGGTCGTAGACGCTCAGCCCAGAGCGCGTCCTCCGGGGCATCAGTTTTCACAAAGAAGAAACTGTGCCACCACACGGAGTCAGCTTTGATGGTGCCGTGCACTCCGCTCCCCGAATACGCCCTCCTTTTGGAGAAAGTGATCTCGTTCTGACAGATCTTGGCGATATGGAGATGGTGGAATATTCTGGCACTGGGCGCGACATGCCTCTTAACGCATGCGACCTTAAAGGCGGACATGATCGCCCAAGCATGTGGTTGGAGCGCTCCCAAGGACGCTCCCAGCAGATCCAGCACATCCACCTCCCAAGGATCTAAAGGGAAACGCAGGCCGTACATCAGCACTTCGACCCACATGCCTATCCACCCCGGAGGGTAGTTGCCGATTGAGCACAGCCTAGCGGGAGCAGCGTATAAAAAATGTTGAGGCATGTCGCACTCATTCAGCAGCCTCACCAAGGCGTGAGTCTTAACATAGGGGAAGTACCCCGGCCCAGCACTTCACGGCAATCAGCTGGTGCGCCCTCCCACATCTGCTCCTAAGATATGACTTTGTACCCATACTTTTCTATGGGTTCGTCTTGCAGGTCAAAGCCCCACGACTCCTTGGTGAAGCCAATCTGCCATGATGCGAATCGCCGACCATTGTTCGGCGGCGCATCTGCCTTCTTGATACGGCCTTGAATCGGGCCTCAGCTTGTGCTCGAAGTTGCTCCGCCGAGGGACCGGGCAGCGGTTCAGCATCCTCAGTGAACCGGTACTCAACGTCGTAATCAGCGTACGGGTTGAAGACTAGGTCGCTGTACTCCGGATAGGGCATTTGCCCTTTTTGTTTAGGATCCGCTGCATCCGATCCTTCATCATCATCGCCCTCTTCTCCCCGGGTTGGCTCAGGGGTTAAGGGCGGACTCGGCTGCGGAGACATGGGCGGACTCTGCTGCAGAGACGCGGATGATGACGAGATCTCGACCGACACTCCGCCTCTGTCCTCTCCTCCCTTCATGATAACCTCCTACAACAGAAGGGTATGCGGCACAAATCAGAAGAGGAGGAGGGATGAACACCAAAGGGCGGACGGGCACAGGAGCAGTGTTTGCTCCCGTATCTAGAGGGCGGCGGGCAGTCGGACGCCTGTGTCCCCGCGCACCCCTCAACACTCTCTCTAAGTGGTCATAATCTAAAGAAGACGATGACCCACTAGACGACATCTCACCCTTACCAAAAAAAAATATAGGTAGGGCGGAGAAAGCAAGGCCAAGGGCGTGTGACTTCAATCAAATAGAAAGGAATAGGGCGAATAAAAATTGAATATAGGAAAGTTTCAAGAACACCTACTTGCTTCGGCGGACGAAGACGACTCAGCATCAGAAGGCATCCTCGATGATTGTGTTTTGAGAAAGGGCGGATAGAGGCAAAAATAAACTACGAAGGCGAGGGCGTGTGACCTCAAACAAATGGTAAGAACGAGAAAGGGCGGAAGCTCTCAAAGAATTTGTAAGGAAAGATGAAGTGCCTGGAGAAGGAGGGGAGAACCCTTATTTATACTAGTGACGTGGGTCAGCGAAACGTCGCCAAGTACAAATGGGCCACGTGTCCCTCAGGTAGTGGGCGAATAGGCTACTAGCCTCCAGAAAAGGGTGAAACGCGTGCAAAGTCGCCTCAAAAGAAGAGCCCTCCCCATTTCGTTTCCGGCGACGGCAACGGCGGCAGCAACGCAACAATTACCTAAAGCCAAGCCCAGGGCAGTACTAAGATGAGCCTCCAGCATTACCTTAGTATCGCCTCGATACCTAAACGCCCTCGAGCCAATACTAGGGGGACATACTAAGGAACATTTGATGGGTTTTTGGTTTGAATCCGCCTAATCGGTCAAGGCGATCTTTCATTCTTCAGTGGGCGACGAACCGCCCTGGGGACCGTTCGGGCAGCTCCATAGTATCGCCTCGAGGCCATACTAGGGGGCAATTGATGGGCCCCTGCGCGGATTCCGCCCTCAAGGATTGGGCGGTCCTTCACTCGAGAGCGGAGACGGACCGCCCTGGTCTAGGGAGGCACCTGTCACGTCGAGGGAACAGGAAAGCTACTGCCACCCATTACTGTTGATAGTGACTCGCGGCGGCCCACTCAGGGTAGGACACGTGGACCTGGCCATACCAATGGGACCTATAAGTAATAAGGTCTCCCCCCCATTCAGAAGAGGACAACACAACATACTCGGGACCATACACCTGATACTACAAGCCTTCGGGCTGTACGCTAAAGGCTATCGGTTCCGCCCTCACAAAGGGCTCTCGCCCGGTACTTCTCTGTAACCCATTCTCCTTATATTATCCGCATACTTGCCATCACACGCGTACTAACCCCCCACTTGCACATCCACCCTGCAAGGTACCACTCGCCGAGACACCCGAGGCGGATTCGGTGTCAGACCTCCAAAGAACCACAGTATTGATCCTCCGGTCCAACTGGGCGGATCACTTACCTCAAAGATTACAAGAGCCAGGTCTATATTCTTCACACCTTTTCTTTTGGCCTTTGGATATATTCTCTTTGCTGTTACTGATCTTGTGACATAGGATTTATTTATCCATATGAGGCTAGTTTCCATCCAAAAAGGGCTATTTGATGACAAAAATTGGCTACAAAATCTAAAGAGAGAACAAATCCAATAAAGCAAAAAGTCAGCAGAACCTGATCCCACTAGCGAGTTTTGCAAGACGACATTCTATGGTGATAATGAGTTTATACGCATGTCTGGAGACCATTATACCTGTCATATATGTCAAAGGTATACCATTTCTTAGTTTTTAGTAATCATGCCAAAATGAAATCTTATATTTTTTTTAGTTTTGAATTGATCTGCGTTACTTAACTAGTGGAAGTGTAAACTTGTCACCAGTGCAGGTTAGTGCTTGGCCATTTGAATGGGAAGCAACTCTTGGTGGGAATAATCCGGCATTTGGTGGCCTTGTCCAAGCAAGATGATGAATGATGATTCAGAATCTTGTTTAGTTCCATTGTTCAAAGTTTGGTGTTCATAATACGAGTTTAGGAGTAACTGTTATAAGACTGGGGAGAGACCTCTTTTTGTAGTAGGGATGAGCAGGAAGAAGTTTGACGTCGTTGTAGCTTTTATCAATCTTGTCAGTTGTCAATATGTAAGAATTTGTCAGACCATTTGGTAACGCCTAAGGGTTCTCTGTCCTTTCGTTTTGTTAAAACATTTATAATATATAACAAAAGTTGTTGATCCAAATTTATCGTTAATCTGTTATGCTATAACAGGGTTTTAAAAAGGCTTATTTGGATGAGAAATAGTTGTATAACTGATAAAATATGCATTCACAACCATCTTCGACGTATCGTAAATAATTATTAGCGATGAATATAATTGACGTATTGAAATTGGTCACTAAAGTACTAATTGCGACGACTTTTGATTGATTTTGGTCAAGTATTTTCCGACGACACTAAAAGATATATCGACCAATTATATTCGTCATAAATAACTATTAGCGATGGTTGGTCACAAATAAATTATTTGTGGGGAGGGTATTTCCGACGACCACAGATGGTCACAAATAACTATTACGGACGAATTTAGCTATTAGTGACGAATTTTTATTGTCATTAATAACTGACTTTTTTGTAGTGTATGTTACATGCAGTGGACATCATGCATTAACATGATTCTTAGTCCCCTTCTTAATAACAAGTCTCATATTCAGTCTACAAAGGCCCACGACGCTAGAAGATCAAAATCATGTTCCTTGCTCAAAAAATCCCGCCCAAAATATAAGGTTATATTGTGCGAGAAGAGCCAAGACTCACTTCATGAAATTTTTGTATGGGGCAAAGGGTCGGATGTGTATACCATTACAAATGAGTATTATTATTGCCCAAATCAATGAACATATCCGCCCCAAACAAGTCAAATTAGGTTAACTCAAATAAACTAAATTTAAATTATTATTTTTAATGGACCATATAATAAATTTAGAACCTAGATCTCAGAGACGCCCTATTACTCATTATTTTATACTAATCATAAATCATACATTTTATTTCTTACATTAACTTAAATAACAATTCATTTAACAGTATGTGGGTTGTTAGCTCAAAAATCAAAATCAACTCTACTCAGTAAATTGAAAACGTGATGACGTGATGAAGTGGGTTGAATTGTTTGAAGACCACGTGACGTTGTTATATCTAACGCTTGTTTGCCTCGTGACTCTTATTATTTTTTTTTATCATTTTTCTTCATACCCTTAATTCCAGTTTCCAAATTATGTGTACGTAGGAATGAGCCGAGTTGAATCGAGTTTTTAGCTAGATCAAACTCGAACCAAGATAGTTGATCAGCTCGAGATCATGATAAATTTGATAGAGGCTTCTGTTACCATGAAATTAACAAGATGTACAACGAGAATTAACCAGGTTCGTCGACTACTTCTTGAAGTAATGGCATTGGTGGTAATCATGCTCAAGATCATCATTACAATGAGAAGGATACATTTATTGATAACTGAAATAAAAAAACCCATTAAACAGTGTGCTGCTCACAAAGTTGCAAGGAACTCAGCAATAGAAGACGACGAAGATCCACCGTCCGTTATGGCCTCTTTGGTCTTATCACTTATCTCCTTGAGCTTCTTCTTCCAGAGGCAATCCTTAGCCATCAAATTCCTGATTCCTCTCTCAATATCATCCGCCTTAATGATATTGTCCCCACCACTCAGTTGTTGATAATCCATTGATATTTCTGTGGCTATTCCAAGCTCCTTAACCAACAAAAATGCACTCAACTGATGGTCAGCGTACATTGGCCAAGTAGCCATCGGCACACCAAACCATAAACTCTCTAGCATCGAATTCGACCCGCAATGCGACACGAACCCACCCGTTGCTTTGTGTGCAAGCACAGCCGTCTGTGGAGCCCATCCTATTACCCTTCCTACATCCGCCGTCCGATCAAGAAACCCTTCCGGCAATACTTCCCCAAAGTCATCGTAATCCTTTGGGTTGGACAAATGTGCTCCTTCTCCCGTTGGTCTACGTAGGGACCACAGAAACCTTTCCCCTGTACGCTCCAGCGCGTGGGCAATCTCTTTCACCTGTTCTCCACAGAAGGCTCCCATGCTCCCAAAGCAGAGAAACACTACCGACGATTCGGGCTGCTTGTCAAGCCACCCGATGACGTTATCATCGGAAGCGGACGATGCCCACGTGTCGCTTTTGAGATTAAGAATGGGCCCCACGGGATACACCTTGGGATACTCACCACGTGAGAGAGTGTCGGTAGCGTGGGGCTCCAATTCCTTGACTGTATTGACGAGAATACCCTTGGTTTTCCTGAAATCTCTTGTCATTCTGTTGAACATAGCTCCGCCGTCCTTGCCGAGCAGAGGGAAAACCTTGCGGGGAACAGGGTTTGAGTAAGTGGGGAAACTGAGAAATTGCTCGCCGGCGTCGTCGGATTCAGAACTTGCGAGGATGTCGTAGTTGTCGTGGTCGTACAAGGACTGCATGTGGAAGAAGAAGCCAAGTGAACTTGCGGTAGAGATGTAGTAAATGAAAGAAGGGACTCCTAACTCGTCGGCCACATCCAACATAGAGGTGCAGAACATGTCAAGGACCAGGCCGGCGAGTCGTCGAGGTGGGTCCGAATTGGTGAGCTCGTCGGAGACGGCTTGTTTGAGTTGGGGTTTTCGGGAATCCATAATGGAGATGGGGTCGAATTTGGGGGGTGATGAATTGTCATCGAGGTTGGGGAGGATGAGGAGGTTGATTCGGGAGGTTAAATCGGAGGAGGAGGAAGAGATGACAGAGTTGGTGTAATTGGTAACGGTGGAGGAGGTGGCGGGTGAGGTTGTGATAAGGAAGGAGACGGAGAGTGTGGAGTGACGGTGGAGGAGGAGCTTTGCAAACTCAACCATGGATGCGAGGTGGCCGACACCTGGGTAAGGGATGAACACTAGCTTCAGTAGCTGTTGCTCTGCCATTTCTGATTACGTTAGAGAGAGACAGAGTGGTTGGGACTTGGGAGTGGTTGGGACTTGGGAGTGTTTGCTTCCCTTCTCTCTAATTATTAACTTTTTCAATCAATGTGTGTGTGTGTGTTTGTGTTTGTGCCTTTGTGGAGTGAAGCTGTGAAGGAATATATATAGGGGTCGTTTGGTATGGGTGCTATTGATATTAATAGCACCCAATACCATGTTATTGATCATTATCATTGTTTTTTTGAACCTAATTAGCTAGCTAAAGAACTCTTAAAATGGGTGATAAAGATATCCACCTCAAGAGGTGATTATCTTAGGGGAGGGTGATAATCAAAATTTTCGGACCAATATGCCCCCTGTACTTTTCATTTATTACATGCCATTCATTACTATCACTTTAACCCTCTCCACCAACTCATCTTCACCGCACTTCGATATAGCTTCCGATTTACCCTCTCCAGAAACGGCTGGAGATCGACGCAAATCTCTTTGATTCAGCTTCCGATTTCGATACCAGAGAGTTGGAGAACGACGAGGAGCTTCCACGACGTTTACGGCACGTTGGTAAGTCCCTTTGTTTTGCAGTCGATCTTCTCTCTCCATAGTCTGTAAGGTCACCGACTCTGCCGTCGATCTCCAGCCGTTCTCTCGTTGCCGATGACGACTTTCGATTTCAGCTCGCGACGATATGATATGGTTTAGGGTTTAGAGATAGATGAGTTCTTTGTCCTTTTGTAGTGTCCATTCAGCTGCTTTTGTAGTGTCCATTCAGCTCGCGACTTTCGATTTCAGCTGCTTCATTCTTCAATCAACAAATTATGTAGGACTGCATAAGTAATCAGCATCATGTTTTGCTGTCCAAGTTAGCAGTCGACAATCTTTGCTTGAGTCGAATCGTTTTCTGATCTGTACTTCAACTTGGCATGATACTTTTGTTTTCTGCTTGACAGCTTGACGAAATGGCGAGGGCGTACAGAGCATGGTCCGACAAAGAGGAGCGTTTCTTCTTCGACATTCTATTGTCTCTACAGGAAGCAGGAGCTTTGAAGGGTGGGACGTTACAGAAACCTTATGGCTATACATGATATTGAGAAGCAGCTCAAGGTTCTTGCGCCAGACACGAAGCATACTGCAGGAGTTGCAAGACCAAGTTCCGGTACTTGAAGTGAAGTTCCATGCCCAGTTGGACCTCATGAATGCTTCGGGAATGGGTTGGAACCCGGACAAGGGCTGCTGCGAGTGTGATCCGATGTGTTTGCTGGTTGGGTGAAGGTACGATCTGCACCGTTACACATATGTTACTTTGTTCGGATATGGTGGACATATTGATGGGGTTTTCTCATGTCATGCTTTGCAGAGTCACAAGCAGGCTGCCGGGATGAACAATACTCGTCTCCCTTATTGGGATGAGCTCTGTAAGATATTCGAGGTTACACGGGCGGATGGGAGCAACAGTATGACCGCCAGGGATGCAGCAAGCCGCCTTGAGGGTCAGATCAGACGTGAGAGATCGTTTGATGCCTACGCTGCTGAAACAACCCCAGTGATGGAGGATCTCATAAATGAAGGCTATGACATGAATGCTGAAGGATTGATAGACGTCGAAGAGGATACCGCTACTAAGGACGTCGAAGAAAGATACCGCGACAAAGGGAGTATCAGACAAGGGTAAGGGTATGTCGTCTGGTTCGAAGCGGTCCCGTCAACAGGCGACCGAGAACTGTTTTGCAGCAATCAATGAGCAAATGGCTTCTTTCCAGGAGAGTATTGTGAGGACTACGAGTAACATAGAGCGTCTCACCAATAATTGGTGTATGCCAGAGGATGTCGCTAGTAGACGACAATTCCTGGTGGATGAGATCAACAGGCTGCCAGGGATTTCATATCGACAGGGTTTGAAGGCCATTAGGATTCTCATGAAGGATCCTGCCGATTGGGAGACGTTCTGCATGTTACCGACGGACGAGATGAAGGAGGACTTCATCCTTACGTTCTAGAGTAGTACGACAGTCACGAAGGTGGGAAAGGGTAAGTGGTGGATTATGTTTTGGGGGTGAACACTTTGGGGGTAAGTGATAGAGCCCTATAGGATCATGTCCGCTAGGATCTTGGTGTTGTATTAGGTAAGTAGTAGTACTGCTTGTTAGGGTGTAGGGTTTAGCCTGATAGGATCCTGCTTTCAGTGTATGCTTGTAAGTGTAATATGAAAAGGACAAAACGAAGGGTACCATTGTAAATGTCCTAAACTTACCCCCTAATCCAATAGCACCCTAAACAAACAGAAAATTACACTCTAAACCCATTCACCCTTCCAATATCATGATATCTCGAATATCATGATATTCGAGATATCACGTACCAAACGACCCATAATAATAATATATAATATATGGGTACGGTACCTACACACTACACATGGCATTCAATATTAAAACGACATGACATTACAGGTTGTCCATGCATTCACATCACATCACATCACATCACATGGACCAAAATTGAAAGTTAAAGTAGTACTGTAGTAAAGAAACAAAAACCCAATAATTAATTAAAACCCTACAATTCATTACCCACCTACCTACCAAGTTTCCCAACAAAACAAGATATAATATAATGAAGAAAATCTCATCAAAATCAATTATTAAGCATAAAATATGCAGCGATCGAGGCGTACGTCCATCCAAAGGAATAGGTAAGCTCAGCTGCATTAAAAACGGAGTGATGGAGAAAGACGAAGATAGAGACAAGAACAATCAATGCGTTTGTTTAGGCCCAGCTCTGTGATAAAATACATCATTTTTTTTTTAATTACAGTTTTTAAATTTCATTTTGGTTCGGGTGACTGCCAATGTAAAGAGCCATATTAATAATGATTAGGAAGTCATGTCATTTTTTAACTTAGTAGTATTTGGCGAACAATAAAATGAGATTATTGATATTTGTTGAACAAAAAAAATCAAGTCAATCAAATAATTCTAATCACAAAAACCCTAATGTCTTCTCCGAATTCTACGGAAGGAAACTCTACGGCGCACGGGAGCTCGTCGGCTGAGTTGCCAAGGCCGCCGGATCCCAACCTTGGTACTAATGCTGATCTGACAGCCATCTCTGTTCAAATGGTGGGCGTTCATGAAGCTCTACCTCGCAAAAGGGCTCGCGAGAGCTTCCCGAGTCCGATTTCCCACCAATCAGACCTTGTTCGAGAGAGCAAGTCTGCTGATGATGGCCAACAACCAACCTGAGTGAGTCCTCCTCCGCAACCTCAAGGACCCCGATCGTATAAGGGTGCCATGGGCTCGCCTACTTGGATCACAGCGGAAAACCTGACAGGAATGGAGAGGCCTTCTATGGCCATGCAGGAGGACGAAAACACTAGATAGTATGAGTTTCATACTTAGTCCCCCTTATTCTCTTTCTTACTATCCGACATTCTCTCTGAGGTCCCATCATTTGTCCATCTATGAGGAGTCATGAGCCAAACATCGATGGTTGACTCACTCTATTGTTCAATCTTATTCGATAAGGTGAAACAATAATAATTTAAATGATTGAACCACATATCATTATACTCATCGATTCAATTTTTCAGTATAATTTTGATAACCATGGAAAGTAAATGATGAAAAATAACTTTTCTTCAACATCATTTCTAGTTAGTTACCATACTCTCATTCACCTCCATATTTTATTCAACTCTCACTATACTTCCTACACTATGTTTATAAATACCCACCTCCTTTTAAAAGAGATGATTAAAACTGTTACAGAGCGCATTGAGAATTTTAAAAGTGGAAAGAAAAATAAGTGATAGACTTGTTTTCATTTATTCTCGTCTTTTTGTTTATGAAGAGAGCGGTTGTAACAACCGCCTATTAATGATTGAAATAATGAATAAAAATAATTATTTTGGTTAATTTTGAATGAGATAGTTAGAAAGGCACAAATAGGTTTAGAGCATTTTGCATGAGACAATACATAGTCCAAGGGTTATAAATTTCAAGACTTATTGAAAAGGCGAGTATCATGAGCAAGAGAAGTAGTGGGTCAAGTCCAACTAGGATCCAAAAAGTTCAATTACAAATTTAAATCGTGCCCAAAACCTATACAACAAAAGGTTACAAAATACAACACCCCAAAATATCAATATCACCTTATAGATGTGAATATCTAAAAACTAATACTTATATTAATTTTTCATTCTAAACTCGATCTTTCTCAAAATTACATGTCATTTCACTTATTATCTATCTATTTGTGATTTCATCTCTTTTCTTTCATTCATTTCTTCCCAATATCTCACACCAAACAAACATATCTTATATTTTCCTCTTTAATATCAAACTCTTAATCTCAAATTGCTAGCTACTTGAAAATCTCATATTAGCAACCTCTAGTTATTAGTATTTTAATGCAATTGGAACTATCCCTCTTTATCAACTATATACTAAACAAAACCTATGTATTTTCACCTAAGAGGAGTAAGTGGAATACAACACTTGTCATTCTCCTTGAGGAGTAGATATTGAATATGATGAAGATGACATGCTTTCTAACACATGGAATGGATGACGGAGAAGATGTTAAATATGAGTCTGATCTTTATCCAAACCCCGTACCACTTAGGTCAACCGAGTTATATCCTTGCCTTGGAGGAGTAATGAGTCAACTTAGGACATTGGTCAACCAAATTATAAATTCCAACTTTTGCCTCCCTAAGGAGAAGGTATGATTCAAACTTCAGAACCTCTAAGTATCTGTTGCTACACTAGTCGAAAACTTTAAAACGCTAGGCTATATAAACATTGAATTAGGTTGAATCCAATTCCTCCACTACATGTGCTCACAGGAAACGATAAATGACGGTCACAAGATGTATAAGTACGAAAATATAAAACAGATGAATCTAATATAACAATTCATAAAAGTAAATATATATCAATATGTAAAAAAGAATTCAAGCACTAAAAAACATGACAACAAATCTTCAAATTTATTACTACATTCATTAATGATTTAATGAAAAGTGTCATTGGCAAATCACACAAACTCACATGTTTTATACAATTTAGCATAAAATTTTATTAATTCCCATACTTTCGCTCCAATTTGTAATCATAAAAAAATCATTAATTTTTTTCCATGTTTACATCAAATCTAATTACAAATCTATGTTCTTAATTTTCTTCCGTCTATATAAATATCCATCACAACTTAATGTTATAATCATCAAAACCCAGAAGAAAAGAAAAATTAAGCAGTCATGTCGAGAACGAAGGCACAACATAAGCTCATTAGCATGAATTTGTTAGAAAAACAATTTTCAAGAAGAGGAAGAATGGATTATTGAAGAAAACAGAGGAGATCACACAACTCTTTGCGGAGTGGCTCTCTTTGTGCGTTTATTAGTCCGCAAAGAGTTGTAATCTCCTCTAGTTTCATCAATAATCCATTATTCCTCTTCTTTAAAAAAATTTTCTAGCAATTTCATCGCTAACGAGCTTATGTTGCACCATCATTCTCTCCTTGGCTAGAGTTCTGGCCATCAAGCCATGTGAGCCTGAAGCAATTGACGTGTTGAACATAATCTCATTAGCCATGAAGTTGTGATAATAAACTCACAAGAAGTCACTCCGTAAAGAGTTGTGATGTCCTCAAATTTCTTCAACGTGCTGAGAAGAAAGAAGGAATTGCCTCAAAGAAAGTAAGAGAAGTATATGTTGAACCACAAGACTTTGTCTAGTGAAAGTTTGGAGAAGATGAAGAAGATATTGAAGAATTAGCAGGAGAAGAATAAATTGATGGAGATGGAGTTACTACTCAAAGAGGACTTGCCAACGACTAGCGGCGAAGATCTGTATTATGGTGCAAAAAGAAAACTAAATGGTAAGCGTAGAATTGTGAACGATTTGATGAAGAAAATTACTAAGTGGATTGAGAATGTCAAAAGTGAAAATGAAAATAAGTAACATATTTTTTCTATTTATCGTCGCCTGATGAAGAAGATGTAATGACCACATATTGATTTTGTTGTATTGCTCTGTATTCCAGTTCTTCAAATGAGCATATCTTTTTTTTTCCTGTCAAAAGCAGACTCATTCACCATGTGGGTAGAGAAAAGAAAGAAAACAAAATTTCATGTCTCTTGAATAAGTTTAGTAGATCCATAATTGGGGAATACACTACAAAAATTGGTCGCCTTGGCATCGGCCAGAAGCTGACCGACGCTAATTATTTTGAGTGTCGGTCAAAATTCGGGTGACGCTAAATCCTAGCCTCAGTCAATTAATGAACATCGGTCAGTGTAGAACACGAACCGAAATTACATTAAATTTGCCAACCAGCCCAACCAACTGATTGGTTCAAACCAGTTTTAACATCGGTCAATGTAGAACCAACGCTGATGCTAACAATAGATGTCAAAACCGCGGTCAACAATTGAGTTAATCGCCTAAGTTGACTGATTTAGCATTGCTTGAACCGACGCTAAGCATAAGACTAACAAAAGATGAAAAGATGAAAAGTGAAAGAATAAATGTCAACTCTTCTTTCAAACAATTAAGAAGAGTTCCCGACAATGACGCAATTTGATAAGCTGCAAAACAGGGTATCAAATACTATCCCATTAAAGTTGCGTGGTGTGAGTTCCATGACTTCTAAACTATTGAGCAAAGGAAAATTGAAATTGAAATTAAAGATAGATAGATTGATTAAGGTTGGTTAACGAAAGATAGACAAAAGCTTAGACTCGAATCCCCCTAAGATTACCAGGACACTGGCGATCACAAAACCGGTGATTTCAATCCTAATTCATTCAGTTCTTAGACACCGTCACAGCTCCTTACCCTTAGGTCTAAGTCTGTGAATTATGGTAACATGAATGTATTGGTTCATTCTCAAAGTGAACAAGATACAACCGTATTAAATACCCCTACAACTCTAGCTACAAAGAGAAGAAGAAGGAATAACTATACAGAAGCAACACACGCTGCGTGAGTTGCACAGAAACCAATGCCTAACAAACTACTAACGAACTAGAGCTGAGCTGGTGCTGAGCTGTCCTTGGAGGATGATGTCAGGTGACTCCGCTTGGCTTTTGTATTTAATAGCCCCCACAAATTGGAGACGGAGAGAAGATATCGAAGACTCCAAGCTTGGATAGCAGCATTTGCAATCTTAGTGCATGGAGGCCTTTCGTGAACAAATCAGCAAGCTACAATTCTGTTGGAACATGTTGAAGTGATATCAATCCAGAATGCAGCCATCCCGAATTACATGGCAGTCAATTTTAATGTGCTTTGTTCATTCATGAAATACAAGGTTCTTGGCAATATATATCTGATAGGTCCCACCCAAGCAAGCATGGGCTTTGCAGCGGCCCAAAGGGTAAAACCTGCTGAAAGGAGACCAAACAGCCAAGACTTGGCCCACGAGCGGCGATCAACAAAGCCCAGCCCAAGGCGACGGGCGACATCCAGCAGATGGCCCATTACAACAGGCCCTAGGATTCGGAATGCGCACAAACACGTGTTAGAATCCTAGTGTGAACTCTATGGACGACTGAGACGTAGCGTGGTTACCAAGACAGAGGTTCTATAAATACGGCCTCAGACCCAACGGACAAAGGACAAACATTCTTTTACCCAACGGACCAAACATCTGCTGTACGTTATTCAGCTCACTCTTCCTTTATCCACCCTTATCACCTACCTCCCACTTGAACTGACTACTACTTTCTCTCTTACACTCGAGGTACCCCCCAACTATCTAAGGACCAAGCGACTGGGCCTTCTCCAACTATTGGGCCAGACGACTAGTCTGGAACAATTGGCGCGCCAGATAGGGGAAGTAGTAGGCGATCTTCAGTCAAAAGATAGGCGATATCATACCTAAGAGGCGAATGGATCCAGGAGATACATCTGTTCCTCAGCACGTGATTACCAACACACAGACAATTCCAAAAACCGCCCGGAACCTAGGGAGCGAGCTGGAGACAGAATCTCAATCTCAGGAGCAAAGGAAAAGTTACTGAGAATAGGACGATCCTGCATCAGAAGCATATCGCATGCTAGAGCAGCGATTCCTAACGCTGGAACAGCAGAACCTAGAGTTGACTCAAATGCTGAAGGCGATGATCGCCCAACAAGCCAGGGCGCCTCCAATCTCAGAAGTCAGACAGCCGCCTCAGACGACGGTCAACGAGATCCTGCAGCAGTTCAGCCCCGTGACTCAGGTGGGAGCTACCCAAGTGGCCGTTTGACAGCCGCTCGCCAGAGCAATTTTCGCTGAACAGCTACCATCATGTCTTGTACCACCAAACATGGATAAGTACCAGGGAACTACAAACCCAAATGATCACCTCCAGACATTCCAAATCTCCGTGCAAATGCAGCAAGCAAGTGATGCAGCATACTGTAGAGCATTCCCAGCTACCTTGGGAGGAAGGGCGAGAGAATGGTACATGAATCTTCTGGAAGGAATCATCATAACATGGGAAGGGTTTGCCAGGATTTTCTCACAAAAGCAAGAGAACCAGGACGGTGCCACTACAAGTGTTGGTGAGCTTAAGATAAGGTCCGAGCAAATCGCTCAAAGAATTCTTCGACAAGTGGACGGGTGTGGTACAGTCCATCAGAAATGTAGACCATGATATCGCTTCTACAAGCCTGTTCCAAGAAACTCACAACAAAAGGCCGCGGGAGTCACTGGCAAACACATCGCCAACGTCACTGTCAGATCTGGAAGCAAGAGTTCACAAAATTATTCTTGTAGAGGAGCAACTCGCAGAGCTTGTGGCTGAAAAGGCGGTAAAGGGAGAGAGGCAAGAAGGGAGGCAGGTGGATAGGAAATCCATATGGCGAAGAGTGGAGAGATCTCCCGAAAAAAAAAGAGATTTCAAGAGGATCGAAGAGCGTTCCGCGAGGAGCGATTAGAGTATACTCCCCTTAATGAGTCAAGAAGAAAAATATTCCTGTACATGCAACACAAAGATCATCACATACGTTGGCCAGAGCCTCTACTAACCCCACCAGACCAAAGAAGTCACCGAAAATTCTATGATTTCCATGGTTCACATGGACATACACAGAGGAGTGCAGGGAGCTGAAGAACGAAATCGAGCGGTGGATCAACGAGGGACGTCTGAGAGATTTCATCCTAAACATGAAGCGGAAAGATAAAACTCCAGAGGAAGATCACTTAGAGAAAGAGGAGGCTTAGGAGAAAAAAGGTGGGGTCTTCGCACGGTTACAGGAAGCAAAAAGCGAGGAAGAGACAAAAAAAATCGCGTCCAGAAGTAAACAGGGTATTCCAAATCATATTTGGGGGGAGAGCTGCCCAACAAAGAAGATAAAGAAGAAAGAAGAAGTAAATGAGGTTATGATAATTGATAGTGTAAGCCGCCCAATGTTAGGTTTCACAGATGAAGATATGGCTAGAATTGGCGGACCCAGTCTGGAAGCTATGGTGATCCAAGTCTTTACTCAAAATAGCCGGATCGAACGAGTAATGATAGATGAAGGAAGCTCAACTAACATCATTTTTTGGGATCTGTATAAATAGATGGCCCTTCCTGCTAACACACTAAGGCAGACAAAGATAACTATCTCAGGTTTCTGGGGACATACAATGCCCATTAAGGGGATCGCCACGATGAAGCTTACCATTGGCGATGGCGAGATACAGACCACGCAATCCATAGAATTCCATGTCATGGATTGCAAATCAACGTACAATATGATACTGGGTCGCCCAACCCTGGCAGCATTCTAGGTAGGGCTGGGAATTGGTTACCGGTTAGTGGTTATAACCACTAATCGCACCGATTTATGCGGTTAGCGGTTAACCACTAACCGCATGTGCGGTTAGCGGTTAACACTAACGCATGCGTAGCGTTACACTAACCGCATGTGCGGTTAGTGGTTAGGTTTGCGGTAGGTTTTTTGGGATTTTTGCGGTTAGTGGTTAAACTGCTAACCACACGGTTAACCAAAAAATAACCGAACTAACCGCACTAAAAATAAATAAATAAAAACCCAAAAAATAATTTGGAGTTGGAGAAACAGTTAAGTGTTTTGAAAGAAGTTTTGATTAAATTGGTGTTTTATTATAGTATCATGTATGTGATGTTCCGTGTATTGGTTCAAATAACACCGATTTTCAATTGGGGTATGATTTTTTCCATCTATCTTCCATGTTTGATTGTTTGGGTGTATGATTACACTATAATTAGTTAGTTTTCTTGAGAGGTTTTGTTCGGTGAATGATGATGCAGTGTTGTTGGCTACAACTACAAGTTAACTTTCTTGAATTGTAACAACACCTTAAATCAGCAGCAGCTAATGAGTAATGATGTTGTATGATAGCAGTTGCTAATGAATTGTAACTTTCTTGATATGTGTTGTGTTGTTCTTTTATTAATAGGGTTGGAATGGAATCACTACGAGTCACAACTCGGCTAATAAAGATGGAGTTTACCAATTTGGAGATATTTTGAATTTTTAAGTTATGTTTATTTGCTTGTTTTGAGAGACATTTTGAAAATTGTAATGCGTATTACGTGTTGGTTATTTTTTTAACTTATGGATTTAGACTCATGGTTATTTGGATTGGAAATTTTCGAGTTGATATTGACTACCGATGGTTCTTAGAAAACATATGATCTGCTGAATTTTTTCTAATTGCGGTTAATTGTGGTTAACCGCTAACCTAACCGCATAACCGCGGTGCAGTTAGTGGTTAACCTCAATCAAATGCGGTTCAGTTAAGGTTAGTGATTTTGAAGATTTTGCGGTGCGGTTAACCATAACCGCACCGATTTCTAGCCCTAATTCTAGGCTATCTCCTCTCCAGTACACCAGATTATGATGTTTCCCACGGAGGAAGGAGTGGGAATCACTTGGGGACATCCGGAGATCGCCAGGAAGTGCTATAAAGCAGTAACCAGGGAAACATGCTATAGCATCTGCCTGAAGACAAGCGATGAAGGAAGAGGACCAGCCCGATCCGAGTCCAGTATGTCAACACTCCTCCGGAGAAAAGACCCATTAATGACAGTACACACCTCATTCGAAGGAAGAAACATGGGTGAGCGATCACCTAAAGGGGCATCAAAAATCGCCCAAGACAACGTAAGGAAATGCGAGGCTATCGGGCCTGGAAGAATGTTGTCGTTAGGCATGACGATAGGATCAAGCGAAGGAATAATCAAACTTCTTGCACAGCAAGTAGCAAGGTCGTGTATCAGTATGCCAGATTTCCAGATCATGAGGTTGTAAATTGACATAGGAAACTGCATTAACAATAGCATAAAGATGAGAATAAATAGATCTAGAAGGCTGAGGTGAAGTAGTGTTAGACATAGAATTGGGAAGAATGTAGAGACCTCTATTTGTGTGAGCCAAACCAATCGTCTTCAATGTTGATCGGTCCTGAATGAGGCACTGGTTGGATTGAAACACAAGGGAGACATGAAAGGATTTGGTAAGATGACTCACTGAAACAAGGTTAAAGGAAAATTATGGTATATACAAGACATCATGCAACAACAAACCACATGACAAATGCATAGTCCCTATAGTAGCAACAGATGCTTTGAATCCAGTAGGAAGAGTAACTGGAATATCAGTTGAAGGTTTGGATTATGTAGCAAAGTGTGTCAATGAGCAAGAAACATGCACACTAGCTCCAGTATCAAGTAACCACAAATCATGAAAAGAACCAGGAGGTAAGAGAGAAAGAACAAATATACCAGAGGCATTAGAGGTGGATGGTGAGGAAGTGGTGATAGAGAGAGCATAAGCATCAAGAGTTGGTGAAGAAGCAGCAGGTATCTGTTGGAACAGGATCCACAATCGAGCTAGTTCATCAAAGGACAAGGACAGGGCCATTAAACCAGTTTGCACCGCAGAGATGGACCTAGTGTCAGCAGGTGAGGAAGAGTCAGCATCAAGAACAACAGATCCTGCAAAAGGTTTGGTTGGATCTGGTGCCGTTTCCCAATTCTCTAGCACGTTTGTTCTTGAGCTTAAGACAATCCTCAATAACGTGATTCTCTTTCTTGCAGTAACAACAGAATAACCATGTACTACCGAATCCTTTGCCTTTCGAATGGAAATTGGTCGCTAAAGCAACTGAATCCACTGACCTAGTAGAGGAACCTTTGATTTGTCACTCAAACTGAGCAACTAGCTTAAATGCAGTACGTATATCAGGTAGAGGATCCATGAGTAGTAGTTGAGATCTAACCATGTCAAACGAATCATTCAATCCTCTAATGAAATGAATAGTATAATCTTGATCCTGATAGGTTTTCACACAAGTTACTACTGGACACGGATCTAGATTTCCAGGGGCGCAGTTGCAGCTTGGAATCGGGTAGTACTGCAGATATTCTTCACATATACCTTCAAAGAGGTGAAGTGCTAAGTAACATAAGAGTTACCTTGATCACAAGCTACGATTCGAGCCTAAATATTGGTGATGCAAATCGCGTCGCACTGGCTAAACCTTTGCTTCAGATACTTATAGGCTACATAGGCGTTATCATATGAAATGAGACTCTGTGCAATACCCTCTGTTACTGAGTTTAGAATCCAGCTCAGAACAGTGAAATTGCATCGGTTCCAGGTAACATACGTTGGATCTGAGGCATCTGGAGCAGGTAAGGTGCCTTCAATGAACTACATCTTGTTTTTGGTGCTGAGAGTGAGCATCAAAGAACGACTCCATATGTGGAAGTTCTCGTTGTTCAGCTTCACAATGGTGATTTGAGTCGCGACTGTGTCGCTTGGAGAAAGAAAGAGTGGATGAGCATAATGATCTATAAAAGAAGAGGATGATCCAGAAATGGTGGAGGTTAGGGAAGAGGAAGAACTGTTAGCTTTGGTGGATTCGAACGCCATTGATGCTCACAATGAAGAAACAGAGTGTTGGGAAGAATTTTCTAGAAGAGAATCACAGAGTCTCTGTTACCATGTGAATTATGGTAAAATGAATGTATTGATTCATTCTCAAAGTGAACAAGATAAAACCATATAAATACTCCTACAGCTCTAGCTACAAAGAGAAGAAGAAGGAAGAACTATACAGAAGCAACGCACGCCGCATGAGTTGCACAGAAAACAATGCCTAACAAACTACTAACAAACTAGAGTTGAGCTGGTGTTGAGCTGTACTTGGAGGATGAAGTAAGGTGACTCTATTTGGCTTTTGTATTTAACAAAGTCCCGAACGTTCGCTCTATCAGAACTAACTATCAAGATTAATTAACCGTCGTGCATTCACTTCTACAATGGATAACTAACTGGTGTGCCTGATTGATATTAAAGAGATGCTCTAGAAACGGATTAACCCTAAACGATTCATACGAAAGGCATAATCCATTGAATAGGTTAAGTAATTGATTTGATGTTGTAAAACAAGGCGGACGTTCGCCAACTATCCTTATTTGAACAAGAAACTAATCTAGGTGATCAATCTAGAAAAGAAACGCAGATTTAAGAACAAACCAATTATGAAAAAGAAACTGTCTGAATTAAGATCTAATTATCGTCGATCCGTGGCCGCTTTAAAGCCCCGGGTCTTTTAGGGTTCATCTAATCTAAGCTTAACAAGTTTAGCTACTCATGTTCGAAATAAGAGAATCAAATACAACAAAGGAGTTCATCTTAACAAGGAAGAACAAAGAAGAATTGTAAAACCTATTTGCAATGACTCCGGTGAAGCTTCGATCTCGAGAAATCTTCACTCCTAGCTCTGAGAACTCCGGGATGGAAAGATGATGTCAGGATCTCTTCGGAACTCCAAGAATCACTCTAAACTCTCTCTTATGTATGTAGAAGGTATGAAAATCGGATTCTCTCGAATCAGGGGTTGAAGGGTTGCTTAAATAGGGATGAAACTGATCTTTGTCTGCGTTGGAATTGAAAAGGGTCAAGTTCTCGGCGAGAACTCCTTTAGAAAATAATTCAGGAATCTGACGCAAATTTTCTATAGTTTCTTAACAAGTTCTCTGCTGAGAACTTGTTTATGAACTCTGAATAATGTTCGACGAGAATTGGATTTGATTTGTGAGCAAGTTCTCGGCGAGAACTCCAGTCCTGGACATTGTTTTGATGATTCCCGCTCTGTTTGAACTCCGATTTGGTTCTCGTTTGAAGCGCTGGACTCGTGAGATAGTCCTTATAATATGGTAAACTGGAGGCTCAACAACAAAACTCACAAACAAGGTGAAAATAGACAAAATATGGACAATGTACGCACTTGGAGCCGAGAATCAGATTGTTAACACATTTACACCAAATACTCATCAAAATTGCATCAAAGAGTATGAAATATCGCTTAATCGGGGTCTATAATCACGATAATTCTAGTGTAATCAGTTATACATAGTATAAATCGTGAGGGTTTGTGTCATGTTGTTGGCTGTCCTAAGCTCAATGCTCTAGACAGTGAACCTAACCATGAGAATGCCATGTATACCAAGATGTGGCACAAAAGATTGGGACACATTGGCCAACATGGTCTAGTTCACTTGTTTAGACATGGTCTCTTGCACAAGCATCCTTGTGACTTGACTTTCTGCGAAGATTGTATTCTTGGCAAGAAATCAAGACACAGTTTTGGTAAGTCCACCTATGTAGCCAAACATATTCTAGAGTATGTTCACTCTGATCTCTGGGGCCATGCTTAGATCAATACTAATGGGGGAAGAAGATACTTTTTATCCTTAATAGACCACTATTTTAGAAATGTTTGGGTCAAACTTCTCAGAACTAAGGATGAGGCTTTTCAGTCCTTCAAAGAGTGGTTCTTTATTATTAGGTCTCTAACGAACCTCAACCTTTAGTGTCTAATAGCTAACAACGGCCTTGAGTTCTGAAATAAGGAATTTGATTTGTTCTGTACTGAGAACGACATCAAAAGGCATTTGACGGTTCCTGGCACTCCTCAGTAGAATGGTACTGTTGAGAGAATGAACCGTACTCTTCTTGAAAAAGCTAGGTGTATGCTTATCAACTCAGGGATGAGACCGTCATTGTGGGGAGAGGTAGTGGTTACAGTTGCCTAGCTCATAAATAGATCTCCTTCCTCTACTGTTATAAGTTCAAACCCCCCAGGAATTATGGACTAGAAATCCTCCTAGTCTTTCCCATCTGAGACCTTTTGGCTGTACTGCCTACTCTCAGATATCTCAAGGAATTAAAACTGAACCATAGTGCTCATAAAAGTGTCATGTTAGGGTACCCTGAGGGTGTTAAAGGCTATAAATGTGTTAGCTTTGGGTTTTGGTTCATTGGGTGTTTAATTACTTGGTTAATTGTTTGGTGGCTGGTCATTGGTTTGGTATGTTCGGTTGATTGGTTGTGGTACTTTTGGTTGAGCTTATTGATTTTATTTGCTTTGTGGTTTGGATTGGGAATAGCTTGATTATGCCTTGTGATTAGTTTAATTCGGTTTGGTTATTTGGTTGCATTCTCGATCAGTTGCTTGTGTGTGGTTAATTTTTGGATGAATTGGATTTGGAGGTCGAGATTGATTAGTGCTCATTGGGAGTGTTCTTGGTTAATGGTGTCGATGGCTTTAATTTGGATGTAATTTTGTTGATTAGGGTGTGATTTGTGACCAACTTTGTGGTGCTTCCTTTAGTGTTGGATTTAATGGTTAATGAAGTTGGTCCATTCAAAAAGATTTGACTTGATGGTTCTTTCTTTGTGCAAGTAGGTTGACTTGCTTGAATTTTTGTTGCACTTGCTTGGTGATTTTGGTGTTGACTTGTTGTTCTTGATCTTATGGTGCGCTTGGTGTATACCTTGCTCCGCACATTGTTGTTCTCCGTTTGTTGTTGTTGTTGCAGGAGGTGCATTTCCATTATCCATGTGTGGTTTTAACTATGGAACCACCACTCTTGTTTCTGCTCCCCATCACCGATATTCTCGTTCTTACTTCCCCATCTTCTCGTCCATTGAGGAGAATGTATGTACTAGTCGCATGGGAGTTTGATGTGGGGCTTTCTATGAGGTTATTTGGTGGTGTTTTGCCCAATTTTTGGATGGTGAATTCATATTTATTATTGCTCGTTCACTGCTTTTCAATTTTTGAAACCAAGTTTTGTTAAGAAACTCTTAGATTGGTTGAGGTTATTGGTGCTTGTTTCTGAAAGTTTTCGAGTCATTTTGCTGCTTTAAATTCTACTGATTCAAGTCAAGTTTTTGATCTTGGTGAGTTTGGTGTGGTGATCGAGTCCCGGGACTTTTATGTTGCACCCCCGCGTCTCCTAGTACTTGAGGAGCCAACTTTTAAAAGTTTTTAGGATAGATAACTCGCTTTGTTTGTGACACTTTTGACCCAAATTTTTTGAGAGAACGTGGTCTATCTTGCCTTTTCCGATCCCTCTAGCTCGCTTGTTGCAAAAAAGAAAACCAAAGGTTCGGACCAGAGTTCTCAAATGGCTTTTACATGTTTAAATTTGATTGGCAAACTTGCATGGGTGGTGATTGGTTGAGCTCTACGACAAATCTTGCCACGACCCTGACCATATTCCCTTATTGCTAAGTAATTAGGCCTCGAGAAAGTGTTCTAATCCAAGTCCTTAATAATTTTCCAAGTCCTAGAGTAAGTGGGAAGAGGAAGAGTGTCATTCTCCCAAAGCTTGAGTTTTCTTATTTCGCAAGTTTTCTAACAGTTGGCTACTCCTGTACTATTTTAGAAGAGATGGTGGTTTGTATTGTCATGCAATCTAAGCGTGGGGTTCTATCTTATCTTGGGGAATACTTGGTTTCCATTTACTTCACTCTAAGAACTAAGGTTCTTTTGTCTCGGTTTGTGTAAGTAGGAGCACTTATCTTGATTGAGTCGAATGCTTGAGGACAAGCATTATGTTAGTCGTAGGGGAGTTTGATGTGAGTTTATTAGAGGTAGTTCTAGTCTAAGATTTACACATGTGCTTTTCAAGCCGTTTTGCACATTTAGCACTATTGCTGCTCGGGGGTCACTTTTTTTTGCCAAATTTGATGTTCCTTATAGTTATTTTGTGTAATTTCCAGGCTATGAAATGATAGTGGAGGTGAAAATGAATCAATAAGATCAAACGGGAGCTTAATCGGAGCTCGGGCGAGGGAGATATGGGCGTTGCAAAATCACGATTTGTGGAGAAAGGTTGTGTCAGGTTTGATATTTGTATTTGGTATTTCAAATTTCAAATTTTCTTGTTTGGTTACCCTTGTAGTTTTAGTTGTATTTTAAATCCCCTCTCAAAAGTAGTGATTTCAATTTCACAAATTTGAAATACCAAATTCAAGTACAAATACCGAATTCAAATCAACCTATCCAAACATACCCTTAGTATTTTAAGCATAACTCTTCATTTAGTTTGCTTAGTGATTTTTTAGGGTTTAGAAATTAGGAAGATATTGGTTGTTTATTTATTTATCATATACTAAATTAGATTTTGATTTATGAAATTAGACGGAGAGATATTTTTCAAGAACAATCTTCAAAACAGGAGTGTATTCTACACAAGACTACAACAAAAAAAGCTTTGTGACCTTTTAATGTGTCGCTAAAAAGGTAAATAATGTCGCTTAAAGTTTTCACCGACGTTTTGTCCAAGTGTCGTAATAATGTCGCTTAAACCAGTGTCGCTTTATGTTTTTGTGACACTTACAATCACTACAAGAAAATGAGGATTTAGTGACCGTAAAAAATGGTCCCTAAAACTCTATAAACGGTCACTAAAAGGAAAAAACGGTCCCCCAAAAAAATTAGCGACCGTACATAAAAACGGTGACTAACTTGTTGGTGGCTAATGCTATTTAGCGACCGTTTTTGAATTAACGGTCGCCAGTAAATTAGCCACCGTTTATGTTAACGGTGACAAAAATATTACACTAGGGACCGGTTTCTATTTGTCGCAATAGGGACCGTTTATGTTACGGTCATGTTTTCGATTTAATAGCCGCCGTATATACTGTCGCCAAAAATAGGTAGTGACCGTTTTTACAAAACTATTAGGGACCGTTTCAAGTGACCGTTAAAACAGTGGCTATTCGTTCAGATAATTAGGGATCGTTTAACGATGGCTATAACAAGTATAATTATGGACAGTTTGTTACAATTAATGACCATTTTCAATATGGTATAAGAGAGATATTTTAAAATAGATAGAAATATTTGTCTATCCATCACATGTTCACCATCCGCAAAATCACATTAAACTAACACAATACTATTCTTAATCTGTATCCTTCAAGATTAAGTAACCTATAAAACTAACATAGTCACAAAATGTCTTTCACAACCACCAAAATTTCTTCCATTAATGTTCGAAAGACTGCAACAATCACCTACGTACCCTGCAAACAAATCGACAACAAAACACAAAATTAATAAAATGTTCAAAATGTGCTTCACTCAATCAACATACCTTTCTTGCAATCTTAAATAGTCTGAAATAAATTCAGCACATCTGTGAGTTTTAGGCTGAAAACAGAGAAAGAGAGCAATCACGTAATGAAGCAGTAGCAGTAGCAGGCTCCATGATCCTTCCCTGCTCTTCTAAGTAACCTACCTAGTTGCCTAAAATTCCACCTTACTAATATCATATCATATCACAATGACAATCTAATTCTAACCACTATATTATAATCCTTCCCTGCTCTTCTAAGCAACCTACCTAGTACTGATCTTGTGTGAACGATTTCTATATCTAAGGAGAATTTTTAGGTTCATCTAACTTGTTTTGTTTTGCATTATATTTAATTACAAGACGTGTATCATTTCACAGATATAAAACAATATATGTACACCTAATATCTGATAATATGGGTACCTCTCTTTCTCGATCCTCAGCTTGAATTTCTGCTTGCTTTAGCTCTTCGCTGTGATGAGCTTTAAGACTCGCTTCCTTTCTTTCATTTTCCTGCTGGATCTGTAAAATCTGCAAAATAAGCAGTATCAAAATCACAGGAAAACAAAAATTGCGTAAGAAATCAACACATAGGTGAAAATGTCTTGATGAAAGCAACATGACACACAGAATCCAAGAGCATGTGTTCAAACGTACTTCAGATACAATTCAAGATTGTTATATGGGATCATTCCTCTTAATTATCGTTATAAAATATGACTAAACATAGCTTATGAGCTAACAGTTTTTCCGAAGGTAATTGTAATCTCTAAAGACATCTTTCTTCTTCCAATACTCTTGGAAATTATCTAAATTAAGGTCATACAAACAGAGAATTTAGTATCATTGAAGAGCGTCAAATTACCAGAATTAGCACTTACCAGTGCAGCATGCTCATTTTGAATGCGCATTAATTGTTGCCTTGAGTCTTCCTTTTGCTCCGACAGTTTCTGATCACAGTTCCTCTCCATGTCATGGAGTAGTTTGTTCACCTGAAAATTCTTATTTGTTAGCCACAAGTTCCGTGTCACGCATATATGAAAGACCAGAGAGAACTTTCAAACCTTTTCCTTTTCCATGTTAATGATTCCTAGCTTCTCATCCTCATACTTCCTCCGAATTTCAGTTATTGCCTAAAACAGTTTAAAATCAACACGAATAAAAATATAAAATATCCAAAGACCATTATCATTGATGATTAAATAGGGTCAAAGGTAAGTTGGAGGTTTCTTCCACCTGATCATTCCTAGTGGAAATTTCTTGCAAGTGCTTAGACAACTCCAGTTGTTTGCTGTCAAGCATAATCTCACATTGCTTCTGTACTTCCACGAGCCTGCTTTCAGCTGTGGTCAATGATGCCTGATTCTGAAGATAAATGTAGACTATCAGAGCTCAAAATATTAACATACTACTCTTACAAAATAAGTTACTTCACTTCAGAAATATGCACAGAAGCCTAACCATTGCTGACTGTTTGGTTATGCAGCATCAATTCCTGATGCAGTAAAGGCTGAGTTATTGCAAAGAATTCGTGTGTTTCTAGTTCAATCCTCTGTGTAGTAATTGGGGCGTCACAAATGAAGAGAATTGTTATGAGGGTCATCAAATTCGAGGTTGTATTTGGAAGGAGACAAACTCTGCTATGGAGACTTAAAAGTGAAAAATGAACATGAAATGGATGCTGCAAGTCTGAACAAAAATGCTGAGAACTATGCTATGAGCAAATACATTAAAAGTTTATTGTGTGTACTGACTGTATCATAATAGGAATACATTGACTCAGATGTTGTCTCTGGAACAAGTTTAGCCTTGTTAGGTCATAATGTAATTCTCATTTTAATGTACACACCATTAGCTATCACGTCTTGATTTCTATATTCAGGTAAAAAATACTTTGAACTCGGATCACATGTGAAACTGTTGTTTTGAGGCAAATTTAAATTTTCAGCTTAGTGGTTTAAAAAAATGATAGCTGTTATAGATTCTAATTAAAGTAAGAACATCACTCCATCTGATGTCAGAATCTGGACAATTCAGAAGAGCAGAGCAGAGCAGAGAACATATGATCAAAGTTTCAGCTTCTACAGCAGACAGAACAGGTCAGTATACTACATCACTTGGATTCATCTCTCAACCTTTATATAACTTACACTTTATACTTCCTTCTGTACAATACATCGAAAAAATTACCCAATACACCATATGAGAAAAATACCCAATACACATAAACACAGAGTTTCAGTTATGAATTTATACTCATGAAACCATGTGACAGCATTAATTGTTAACAGTTAACAAAACACGTACCCAGGAAGACTGAACTCGACTCCTAAACCTCTCAAAAAATTCTCTGTTACTCTGCAATGCCAAGTGAGCAAAAGGAAATCTAAAACGATACCAAAAAGAATAGTCCAGTTCAGTTCATATGGCACCTCAAGAGTTGAGACCAGTGAAGTGGGAATAGTGTTGAATGTGGTGGTGACTTTGGTGCTTAAGGACGATGAAGCAACATGATTATTATAATAATATGAACTCCACAGTCCACACCGATCCTAAGCCCCAAAGTCTACACCAGATTCATTTTAAGGTAGTCTTGAAATGGAAAAGGGATTCAAATTCTTAAACATGCCATTCAAATTCTATCAACTTCCCCTTTTAGACTGAAACTCCAGCCTAACAATTGTAAACATCAATTGCAAATATGTACAGTGAGGATTTGTTGTGATAGGAATAATATCAAACACTTGGTGGGTGGTTGAAGATAAAGAGAGAGAGAAGAGTAATTAAGATGTAAGAATATAGCCTAGCTAGGAGAGGATAATCATGAATCAATTAATAAGATAGCTATAGAGTAAAGAGCAGAATCAGTGAAAGCAGAATCAGGCGTAGAAGAAGAAGAGATGGAAGCTTACTAATGAGTGAAAGCAGAATCAGGAGGAGGAAGAAATCTGTGATTGAGCAGAATAAGGAAGAATTGGAAGCTCCTTCTCTTCAACTGAATCATTCCTAGTAACGCCATAAGAGAAATATACACAATATAAGGCACATCTCGATTTGAAGCTCGACAGTATATGAGACCGTAGAAATATACACAGTATAAGGCATATCTCGATTTAACGCCAAAATGAATCAGAAAGAACGAACAGAGGAAATCGATAGCGTAAGAGAACGGAGAAAAACGACATACCTCGATTTGAAGCTCGAAAGAAGGATGAAAGTGAGGGGAGAGGGCTACGGCGCGGCCGTCGAAACTCGAAAGTAAGGATAGAGGGCTGCTGGAAGAGAGTTTCGTGAGGGGGCTTCAGACGACGGACAGAGAGTTTGGATCTCCGGTGTCCATATATCGTCGATTGGAATTGCTGCGGAAGAGATTGGAGGTCCGACGGAGGAGTTTGCTGCGGGAGAGAATGGAGTCCGACGGAGTGGTGGGAAGCAAGTGATATGTCGTTCGTAATGTTGAAGGCAAAAGACGAAATGCAGATGAGGATCAAAATAATCAGCAACGGGAGCAATTGAAGCAACTTGTCGATGAGCGGTTGAATGAGATTAAGGCGGTTGCAGATGATTGCTGCTGTGGGGAGGGATTTTTTCCAGCTGCGGGGGAGGGATTTTTTTATATTTATATTCCCATAATAATTTTCCGCCAAAAATCAATAAAAGTTGGCGCAAAAATGAAGAAAAAAAATTGGCGCAAATTCAAATAGTAGGGACCGTTTTACATTTTGGTCATCAGTTTTTTTTTAATAATGCCCGTATTGGTATAGGTTTATTCACCGTATAAATAAACGGTCCCACTATTTGAATGGCTAAGTACATTAGTCATCGTATTCAATTACGGTCACGAGTAGTAGTTTATTATGGACCGTTTTCATTACGGTCACAAAATTACGGTCACTAAATCCTCATTTTCTTGTAGTGAATAAATGTTGGTGAGTATTTTTTGCGACATTTATATGTGTCACAAAATGTTGTAACGCTTATATATGTTACTTAAATGTATATATTTGTTGAACACCGTCTCCAACAGCCTCCCTCCAACCCACCAGGTAGTCTTCCACCACCGAACTTTTAGTCATTGTCTCTCGCTAACCACTAGCCACCAGGTAGTCCTCGACCGCCGAACCGCTAGCCATTGTCTCTCGCTAACCACCTCTTATCATGTGCCATCAAACCTTGGATAGCATCTCCAACGGCCTTCCCTCCAACCACCAGGTAGTCCTCCACCGCCGAACCTTTAGCCATTGTCTCTCGCTAACCACTGGCCCCCAGGTAGTCCTCCACCGCGCCCCACCAACTACTTTCTCTTGTTGAGCACCTGGAAAAGAATGTTTACTATTTGTTGATGTTGGGATTTGAACCCTTGACATCAATGTTATAAAATTGAGCCCTTACCATTATGCCACATATCATAATTGGTTTTTATATAGCATATTTATTTAATTTGTTTAAGGGTGTTTGCACATGAGTGTATATAATTTGTATCTATATTTCTACAAAAATGTGTATCTATATGATTACAACAAGTGTGTATGCATGCACCGTCTACAAAAGGTGAATATGTGTAAAATCACGTTCAAAAGGACCTTCATAACTTGCATTATACTCGTGCATACGAAATGTGTACATGAATACGAAAAGTATTACATGAGTACAAAGAGATTTACACGTTAAATTTTATTTCATTTAAATTCGACCTTTACAGATAAAAATAACAAAAACTTAGATGGGTGAGTATAAAATGCTTTTTCTAAACTATACTATGAATATTGAAATGACATTTATGTTAGATAGAATGCACCAAACTTAAATATATGTTTTTAACTTAAAAATATATCTAATAATATAGTAACATAAAAAAAATGTCATTGATTTATGTCGCTAAAAATTATAATTTTGTGACATTTACTCAAAATGTCGCAAGAGTTACAAAATATAGCATTTTTAGCGACGTTTAATGAAATTGTCGTTATAGATTACTCAACAAATGTCGCAAAAGCTTGTTTTTGTTGTGGTGAACACTTTTAAATATAAAATCTCGTTGTGGTTCGTTGAACTATTATTTGATTATTTTACAAATATTAGGTATTATGTTGTTGACTTATCGTTCATTATTAACTTTTCTATTATGTGGTTGACTTTTTTATGTTACGAATAAAACACCCTTGATCAATTTTCTGGCTCCGCCGCTAGTAGAAGAAGATGGCCCATGTATATACAGTAACAAGCGAAAAAGTGATGTTGTAAAAAGTTTTGTTTTTTTTTTTTTTTTGGCTTAAAAGAAAATTTTGGTCATCTCATCAATTTTAAAATAGGGACTTACAAAACACCCTACTCTAAATTGTAGGTAAAAAATTGCCGAGTTGTTAAATGTGTTATTCATACGTATGATGCATGCATGTGTTGGTTTATTGATTTTGAAACAAAGTGGCCCTCCCTCCCCTCCTTCTGTGCTTTCCAAGTAACAATACACCATACTTACATTTAAAGTGATGCCTAGCTATTTCGTCTCTTCTTTTTCCATAACAATTAATAATTCGTCAAGTAAGCGATTGATATGAATAATAAATAAGTAACCCAAATATTCTCGATAATTAAATAATAAATAATAAATTCAAAACTTGAACACACTAATTAGTAATTAAATGATGAATACTCTGTTATTTACAAAGAGTTTTATAGCTTTCTCTCGGACAAAAATAAGGGAATTACATTACATATATATATATAGAGGAGAGTACCTAATCAAATGATATAAAAATTAAAATACGTACGTATACATTGGATGAACATAATTATTACAATCCTCACAGATTAAATAAAACATAAGAAAGGTGTTAGATACCTTGATCAAATTTTAACAACCCAAATGTGGTTTCTTTATTAGTAAAAATTCAGTAATTAATAATTTAAGGATGATATGAAACCATGCATATCACCAAATAATAATAATAGTGGAGAATTGTATTCGTGGTGATCAAGATTCAAGCGTAGTTGCAGAGACCGTAGACGCAAGGCTGGCCAGGGGCACAAGGGGAATTGCACCTTCCGCAATGGCGCTTGTCTAGGGCAAGGAAGACACACTCCCCACGGCAGCACTCGTCCTTGAAGTCACACTTGTTCTTACAAGCTCCACAGTTCTGCTTGTCGACGTTCAAGTTCTTACACTTGTTGTTGCAACAGGAGAAACCCTTACCATACAGGGACTCGCAGAGCCCAGGGTCTTTGTTGCAATGGTCAGCTGCCTTAGGGTTCTTGATCATCCCTTCTCCTCCTCCTCCATTGCCGTTGTTTCCACCATACCCAGGGGTGCCATCCGCGCTACCAGTACTAGTAGTCTCTTCCTTGAGAAATCGGCTCACCCTGTTGGTCGTTGTTGGTGTAGCCTCTTCTTCTTCGTGGTTGATGGTTCGCATGGTGAGGGTGACAGAGAGGGCTGTGAGTACAAATATGAGAAGCATTGTCTTGAGGAGAACCGTGGTGGTCATGGTTGGATATCTGTGTGTAGCTAGCTAGCTAGCTACCTTGAGAATGATTGATGATTGATGATTGATGATCAAACTTTGTTATGGAGATGTGTTTAGATAGATGTGTTGGAGAGGGAGGTAGTAGTAGTAGTAGTGTTGTGAAGAAGGGAATGGAGAAGGGGTTGGATTTGGGATTATATAGGTAGTTAGTTAGAATTAAGAGAGAAGAAGCAAGGCTGGAGGAGTTGACGCGGGGAGATGGGGAAATGTGGAGAGTGACGTTAGGCCTTTGGGGGATTATAATATTCATTTTGGTCATTAACCTAAAGGAGTTGTAACAAAGTGGTCTTCATCATTAAAATGTAACCTAGCTGTCATTAACCTATTGTGGTTGTACACAAAGCGATCAATATTCGTCAAATTTACGTCCAAAATCTCTGTTAAGTGTTGATTTGACAATAAAACAGGATTGCTGACTGTAGTGCCATCTCAGCACTTAACGGAGATTATGGATGGAGAGTTGACGGAATAACCACTTTGTTACAACTACAATAGATTAATGGTAATTAGGTTACATTTTAAAGGTTAATGACCACTTTGTTATAACCTCTATAGGTTAATGACCAAAAAGGATATTAAGCCAGCCTTTGGGAGCTATGTATTGTAATTATTATTAATTTTTAAGCTATATGGGTTCCTTGGCAAAGACATTATGAATGGAGTGTGCTTCTTTCACAATTTATTTAATAGTAAAAGAAGAAAAGCATTATATTACTGTGGAAAGAAGCTAGCAATAGCATGCACATACAATTCACATGTGAGGCTTCTTTTCTTAATCATCATTCGTTGACATTGAAGTAATTAAGTTTCAATCTTTTGCTGTTTTTATTATCACTTTACCATTAGGTCAACCTTTAAGGTTTACATTTTTAATTGTTAATATTGCATGATGCAAGTGTATAGAGTTATTAGGTTTTGGTGCGCATGGTTTTTGGGACTCAATTATTAAGGAAATTTTTTTATTTATGGGAGGTGGATGGCGAGGCACTACTCAACCAGTTTCTCGTTATTCACGTGTCATTATTGCCTATTTTTTGAAATAAATGAATAATGTGTCACTAACAATACATTGTTACGTAATTTTGACTATAAAATTACAAAACCCTACTGTCATGAGTTTGGGAGCTAGCTTGTTGATAGTAGTGGGCATAGACTCAATAGTGTAAGACCCAACAGTGATTTAATACTACTTCACGTTGTAACAATTCATGCAAAAAAAAAAAACATATTTGGAGGATGTAATAGGAAATGCAATTACACCAATATATAAATTTATCAAAAGGAAATACAAAATATAACGTTATATTTTTACTATGAATTGTAAAGAAAATCAAATTAGTCAATGTTTTGTCACACGACGTATAATGAAACGAATTGCTGGTTAGGTACTTACGCAGGGACGGATCTAGGATTGATCAAGACACTGTGCCATTACATATGTACTGGGCTCAATCTACAAAATCATTGGGCCAATTTACTTACACATACGAAAATATACATAATTTCGTAGCTCTAAACCCGGGAGTAGGGTGGGCCGCGGCCTGGGAACCCACCCCAGATCCGCCCCTGTACTTAGGTTCCAACTTCCACGCGTTGAGCAAAATTCGATTGTTAGGAAAAGTAGTGAATATGTTGGCGTTAGATTTGCTACTATATGTGTAATGTGTATACTCTCTTTGATGTGTAACTTGGATTACAAGAAAATCCAAAATAAAAATACCAGTTGGCTGTATGTATCATTTTATGGTGGAGTGCATTACAGGAAAAGCTCTCTTTGGTGTTGGAGAGTCAAAACTTTCCTCCCATGCATTTAGTGCATTTAGGCTCGTTTGGTATAGGGGAAATTCAGCTGTGTTTCTTGGAAACTCTGTATTCTGAGATATCTTTGTTTGTTTACTGTCTAATAGAGCTGGGGTTTTGTATTTCAGATACCCAGAGTTTCTTATTGTCTCCAGAATGTGTATTCTGACAATTTCTACTTTTATCAGAAATTCTGACTTCCCCCAAATAGAATAATGGGACTCATTGTTTTTCCCTCCTATTTTCTTTACCAAATATACATACCAAACAATGTAATTTAACATCCTCCAACTTTTAACAAACACTTTTCCACCATTCTCTTATTTTCATATTTCCCCTAATTCTCAATCCCCTGTACCAAACGATAGTCAAATATTATTTCTCTGTTAACAATATATATGAAGGTCAACTATTATTCAATTCAATAAAAAAAAACTAGCTAACATTGTTAGAAATCAAAAAGTAATAAATGAAAATAGAAATATGATCGAGAAGACGACATAACGATTTAATGTGAAAAATCCTCGCGAAGAAAATTAACCAGATGGGATGGAGGTACAAAACCTAACAGGACTAATAACCTAATGGGGTAAAGTGACTAGACCCATAACATAAGGAATTTGGATCACTCCACCTTGAGACGAATTTCCTCTTGTAGAAAACTTCAATTCTCTCCTAAAAAACTGAGCAATCACCATCGTGTGCCAAAGTCCCTCCTGGACTAGAGAATACCTTACTAAGTTCGAGCATAGCTCAAACTTAGCAGCATGACGACATCGTATAAGTTGGATTGTCATGAGTGTTAATATTTTGATCACATTAACCTTTTCTTCAGCAATGACCCATCGAATGTAATGATACATGACGTCAATATGCTTCGATCTCTCATGATAAATCTGATCCTTTGTCAGACAAATCACACTCTGACTATCACAGAATATAGTGATGCACGAACTATCTCCAAGAAACTCACCATACAGTCATTTCAACAAAAAAAAAAATTCCTTACACACTTCACAAACAACCATGTACTCTGCTTCTGTAGTAGACAAGTCAAGAGAACTCTGCAAAATAGCTTTCCAACTCACAACACAACCACCATTGATGAACACAAAACCTGTGAGTGATCTTCTACTATCCAAGTCTCCACCATAATCTGCATCAGCATATATAGTGAACAAGTCCACTTCTGAACTTTTCAAACTATAAGCAAGCATTAGAAGTACAACTCAAATATATGAAAATTCATTGCATAGCTTGTCAATGCTCTCACCGGGGTTAGTCATGTATCTACTAACCACGCTCAAAACATGTGATAAATCAGGACGAGAGCAAACCATAACATACATGAGGGAACCAACAACATTGGAATATGGAACTCTAGACATGTCACTACAACAAAAACAAGCTTTTACGACATTTGTTGAGTAATCTAGAATGACAATTTCATTAAACGTCGCTAAAATACTAAATTTTGTAACTCTTGCGACATTTTGTGTAAATGTCACAAAATTATAATTTTTTGCGACATAAATCAATGACATTTTTTATATTCAGACGTATGCGTGTCACCTGTCTTAAGTTCATACATAATACAATCAATTAGAGCATTTTAACTCAAATGTTGCACGTATGACTATGTATAATGACCTTTTTTATGTTACTATATGATTCGATATATATATTTTAACTTAAATATATATATTTAAGTTTGGTGCATTCTATCTAACATAAATATCATTTCAACATTCATAGTATACTTAATTCAGAAAAAGCATTTTATAGTCACCCATTTAAGCTTTTGTTATTATCTACAAAGGTCGAATTTAAATTAAATAAAATTTAACGTGTAAATCTCTTTGTACTCATGTAAATACTCTTCGTATTCATGTACAGATTTCGTATAATGCAAGGTATTAAGGTCCTTTTGTACTTGATTTTACACGTCTTCGCCTTTTGTAGATGGTACATGTATACACACTTGTAGTAATCGTATAGATACACATTGTACACACTCATGTGCAAACACCCTTAAATGAATTAAATAAATATGCTATATAAAAAAAACCAATTATGATGTATGACATAATGGTAAGGACTCAATTTTATAACATTGAGGTCAGGGGTTCCAATCACAACGTCAGCAAATGGTAAACATTATTTTCCAGGGCGAAATAGGAGCACTATCCAAGGTTTGATGGCACATGGTAGGATGTGGTTAGCGAGAGACAATGGCTAAAGGTTCGACAGTGGAGAACTACCTACCTGGTGACCAGTGGTTAACGAGTGACAATGGCTAAAGGTTCGGAGGTGGAGGATGGTGGTTGGAGGGAAGGCCGTTGGATAGGCTTGGCAGCACATTTAGGGTAACCGGAGACCCGCCCGAAACTGACCCGGTCAAAAGGGTAATTGCCCGAGTTGACTCGAACCGCTCGCCCGAAAATGATAGTCGGCCCGGGCTTGGTTAATTGGGTATCCGGCCCGACATGAAGCCCGTACCGGAGACGATGCCGTTTTGGTTGGTATGGAGGAGTAGCCTACACTTTATAGCAGCAATTCACTCACTTCACTTCCTCTGTTTCTCATCAGCCGCCTCTCCACAATTTCAATTCGACGACGAATGAAAACCCTAGCTTCCACAATCTTCGCCTAAAGTCCTAAACGAAAACGAAATCAAATCTCCTCCTAATCAGTGTTCTTCTCCGACATCTTCTCCTCTTTCCTTCATCAGATAAAGATATCAATCACCAATTATTCTCAAATCCAAACTCTTGCCTCTTTTAACTGTGTTTGATTCTTCTTCCAATTCTATTTCCTCCATCTAAAAGGAAATATGTATGCGGCTATGAGTATAAAATTCCCTACCTTTCTCTCGATAATCATCGCCAGTCTCATCGTCATACCTATTCATCCTCCTCCAGTCGATTGTTTTAGTGTTTTGAGCTTTGGATTGATACTTAACTGGGAGTTGGAGAAGGTACGGACGTCATAGAAATAGGAGGCTTTCAATTTCTCTGCACTTCTTCTACTTCTTATATTTTGTTAGTTTGGGGGTTCATAGTTTTTAATCGTAACAGTCTATTGGTGCAGGTGCTCTTCACTCTTCAGCTTGGGTTGCAGGTGTTGTGTGGGTGCTGCTGGTTAATCGTGAGAATATTTGAGTTGGTAAGCCACTCAAATTTTTCTGATTTATTAGCAATGTGTAAATTATCAATCATGATGAGTTAGTTTGCTGGTGTATGTTTATGTTTAACTTGTGTAAATTATCAGCTTGTGTATGTTTATGTTTAACTTGTGTTGTGTAATGATTTAGGTTTAGCTTTTGTAATGATTTAGCTTGTCATTTTACTGGGGCTGCTAATCCATCACGCAAGATTAGGTGATTATGAATGATGCATGCCCTTTTCTATTTGCATTTTGTTATTTGGACATGTATATGCTACAACTATGTCCAGTCATGTTGTCAAGTTGGATTACAGTAGGTGCATATTTCCATTCTGAGGTTCTGACAGTGTTGAGTGAAGTAGTGAACTGATTATAAGCCATTTTTTGCTTATAACATGATTGCTTGAAAGTTGAATTAGTAACTTTAGGCTGTAGTTGAGAATCGAGCCTTAGTTTGATCAGACCTGCCCTGCTGCCCTCTGTTTGCTTCTACTTGATGTCTTGCTTCGCTTTAGCAGGGATGAACGGGGTTATCTTGTGCTTGCTTTCCCTGTTTTGTTGCTGTTTTGGCAGGGGAATTTGGTTGTTGGGTAGTTTGCTGATGCCAATTGTGGTTGCTCTTTATAGTTTGTTATAATCTGTTCTGACTGCTTATTGTACTTTCTTGTTACCATCTGTAAATTCTGATTGCTTATTGTACATTCGATTGATATTGTACTTCTGATTGTAATGTCTATCATCTTGTTACCATCTGTAAACTCCTTGATTTATTGTACACATTACTTACTATATCATATTTGGCCGTAGCTGTTATCCTTGATCCTCGTTGCAAGCTACAAATGGTTGAGTATTGGGAAATTAGGCTGGCTAGTACCACAAATCGTATTTGCAATGAGAAGATGAAGGATACGTTGTCTGAGCTGGTTCGGGAATACCAAAGAAGAAATAGACCCGCAAATGAGCATCCCGCTAGTGAAACTAATGAGAACTTCATCCGATGATGTTGACTTTGAGTTATTTGTAAGTCAAAAGAAGAGGGCAAGAACAACTCCCTGTCAATCTGAGTTGGACAATTACTTGGATGAGACTCTCATTCCTCGATCCCCAAATTTCGATATCCTGATGTGGTGGAAAATGAATGGAGTGAAATTTCGACATTGCAAGCCATAGCAAAAGATCTACTAGCTGTCCCAGTAACTTCAGTGGCCTCTGAATCTGCCTTTAGTGCTGGTGGAAGGTTATTGGATCCACATCGTAGTAAGCTTCATTCACTACGGTGGAATCCATTTTGTGCACGAAGAGTTGGGTTCATGATGAGCTAAAAATAGGTAAATCACTATATTTTGGAATACTTTTTAGTCTATACTTCTACTCTTTAAGTACACTTAAATAATGATATTGAGTTTAACTATTTTTTCTAACTTCTTCAAATTAGATTCGAAGATCTCCGCTACTACTCTTCAGCTTATTAAGAATGCGATAGAGAATGAGGATGAGGGGATTGAGAATGTTGGTTCAACTGGTGTGTATTTTTAATACTGAAATTGTTTGTTATCATTTCCTTAATTGATTCCCAAATTGCTTTTTCTAATTCTCTAATGTTATCATTTGATTAAATGTTTGTGTTTTCTACTTTGCTTGGTGCAAAATATTTGATTATTGAGCCTACGGACGAGTTGACGGATTGGGATCCACGAGTCGTTACCCATTACTGCGAATAAATTATAGTCATCTATTTAGTTATGTTTTGGATTTGTTCCGATTATTTAGCATTCAGAATTTCGTATGTTGCTTAGTTATTATTAAACAAAATTTCTGTTATTATTTCTGAATTTCATATTTTTGGTATTCGGAATTAATTAATTTATTTAGTTGATAGTCTTTAGAATTTAGAATTTACAGTTAGGCTGAAAAATAATATTGAATTAATGACTAAAAGTTGTATTAATTATTAACTGGGCCTAATAATAATGAGTAAATGACAGAAAAAATCAGCCCACAAAATGAAAATAAAAAAGCCCAGAATTTTTTGGTAATGCTCGGGGATTCGGGTGGGCCGGGCAAAAACCCGACCGCCGGCTGGGCCCATTGATCGGTGGCCAATTCTTGCCCGAACTGCACAAGTCGGGCGGGCAAAAAAACCGTGATGGCTGGTCGGGCAGGGTTTGGTGTTACGGATATCCGGCCCGGCCCGCCCGAATGCCAACCCTACCGTTGGAGACGGTGTCCAACGAAATATATTACATTTATATATAAGTGTTACAACACTTTGTGACACATATAAATGTCGCAAAAAATACTCACCAACATTTACTGTAAGCGTCACTAAAACATAAAGCGACACTGGTTTAAGTGACATTAATACGACAGTTGGAGGAAAACATCGGTGAAAACTTGTAGCGACATTATTTACCTTTTTAGCGACACATTAAAAGGTCGCAAAAACTTGTTTTTGTTGTAGTGTGTATGCAATATCATCATCAGAATGGGACAACCAAGTGACGAAGAGACGAAGAACTTTCTCAATGTACCTTTGTTGACCAAGGTATAAGTAACAAGCTTTCATGTCTAATGATCTCAACTCCAAAATCTTCTTTGCTACACCCAAATCCTTCATGTCAAACTCGTTTCTCAACTGCTTCTTCAGCTTAGAAATTTATGTTTTGTCTTTTTTAACAATCAACATATCATCAACATAAAGCAACAAGTATATGGGTGAACCACTAACAAACTTCAAGTAAACACAACTATCATAATCAGATCTATTCAAATTTTGAGAGATCATAAAGGAATCAAAGCTTTTGTACCACTGCCTAGAAGACTGCTTCAAACCATAAAGAGACTTCTTCAATCTGCAAACAAAATTTTCTTTTCCAAGAGTAATGAACCCTTCAGGTTGTTCCATATAGATATCTTCTTCCAAGTCACCATGTAAAAATGTAGTTTTCTTATCTAATTGCTCAAGCTCATAATCATGCATCGCCACAATGCTAAGAAGTGTACGAATAGAGCTATGCTTCATGACCAGAGAGAAAACATAAGTAAATTCTATACCTAGAATCTGGATGTAACCTTTAGCGACTAGCCTCGCCTTGTACATCGCCTCCTCAGTAGGCGAGATACCTTCTTTTCATTTGAATATCCACTCACAATAGATAAGCTTATTCTCCTTAGGCAACTTGCAAAGTTCCTAAATACCATTCTTATCAATTGACTCCATTTCTTCATGCATTAAAGTCATCCACTTATTGCAGTCAGGAGATTAGCAGCTTCAAAATATGAAGAAGGTTATGCTCCACCTTCAATCTCTTGAGCTATACTCAATGCATAAATAACAACATTCACTTCTTGTATTAACCGCTTAGGAGGACGGACTTTCCTCCTAGGACTATAAACTGCTATAGATTGTTGTGGTGGAGGGTCCACAATATTACGAGGATGTTTAGCAGTAAAGGTACCAACAATATCCATAACATCCACAACTATATTTTCTGATTATTCACCAAAATCCATAGATTTCTCCACCTGCATAATTGATTCTTGCTCAATCTCAATAGGAACATTAGTAGACTACTTGTCAAGTAACATCAAAGATTCGTTGAAGACAACATTCCTACTAATCGCCACCTTTCTTGTTTCTAGATTCCATAACTTGTAACCTTTGACAAAATATTTAAAACCAAGAAAGATGCACTTAACTACTTTAGGCTCTAACTTGTCATTATCAATACGAGCATAAGTAGTGCAACCAAATACTCTCAAACAATAGTCGCAGGAGAACCAACAATATACCTCAATAGGAGTCTTCTTGTCAATCACAATAGAGGGAGAGCGATTAATTAGATACAAGTTGTGGAAGCGGCTTCTGCCCATCTTGATCGGCGCGTGGACCTATCTTTTAATACAATAATTTCATTTAATTTTTATGTTTTAATATATATCTTAACATAAATTATTTTATAAACAATATAATTCAACTTTTAGTATATTCTAACTAATAACAAGAATAATACACTAAAAATATTTATAAAATATAATTAATCATTATACACTCTTTCATATGCTTCATATTATTTCATGAAGTGGAATTATCTTAATAAAATTTTCACTTTTATTTAAAAATATTAATGATTATTCTAATAATAGTATTTCCATAACTATTTTATTTATTATATACATTTCAGTAATAAAGATAATATTTTATAATTTTGAGAAATATTTTTCACTACTCTATTAAAATAATAAGAGATGATGATGATACGAATAAATAAGTATGGAATTACTTCATAAAAATCATAACAAATATTCTTAGAGGTTTTAATGTTGCAAATTTGATATTTTTTTATTTGAGTTATTAATTATTTAAGTTATATATCATCCAAATTCCAAGTTCATCAAAATTCATATGTATGGGTTTCGTTTGTTGATTTCAGTTTAATTTGAGTTATTGATCAAGTTCGGTCATGTTACATACAATTACGATTTCTATTTGGATTATTTAGAACATTTACATTCTATTTTTCACAGCATTAGAGTATTTTAGTTTACAAGTAGTAGGATTTACTCGGTCACAAGTTATATGTTGTATGTTTATTGGTTTATGAACCTCTTGAATGGTCATTTGCATGTAGTAAAAAAGTAGTTGATTGTGGCACAATTAGGTTTGCGATCTTACTTGATCGAATTTGAGTTGAGTTAAATATTAGACATGTTAGTTAGATTATGAGTTTACCGGATTGTAAATTTGAAGTATAAACAATTTCAATAAATAAACTATTTTATCCAGCCAACGGGCTAGGTACAAAGCTAGTAATGAAAGAAAAGAGATGAAATCACAACTAGATAGATAATAAGTGATATAATATGTAATTTTGAGAAAATGTCGAATTAAGAAAGAAAAATCAATATCAATATTACTTTGGGCCTGATTTTAGTTTGAACTTGGACCTTTTTTATCCTAGTGGGACTTGACCCACTACTTCTCCCGCTCGCCGTTTCAAATAAGTCTTGAGGTATATAACCTTGGACTGAGTATTGTCTCGTGCAAAATGCTCTGAACTGTTATGAATATATTGTATTATAGTGAATTTCCATGATTCACATAGGACTTCATATAGGATGCTTCCTTAACATTGTCATAAGATCAATGTCTTTCATGGATCATTATTCTCTCGTTCATGTGTAATTATACTAGCCTATAAGAGTTATGTATTATGTGCCTATAAATAGAGCACATCATTGTATCGTGCAAAATGCTCTGAACTGTTATGAATATATGTATTGTGTGAATTTCCATGATTCACATAGGACTTCACATAGGATGCTTCCTTAACATTGATCATAAGAATCAATGTCTTCATGGATCATTATTCTCTCCATCATGTGTAATTATACTAGCCTATAAGAGTTATGTATTATGCGCCTATGAATAGAGCACATCACTGTATCAATTGAGATGAATAAGAAGAAGTAATTCTCCTCTCCTTCTCTCTTGTGTTCCTCCCTACTATCTCTACTCACATTCGTTATGTTGTTCATATAACTATTTTCATAGTTCTCCGTCACTTTCATAACATGAACCTATTTGCGTCATTGAAACTATCTCATTAAAAATTAACCAAAATGATTATTTTATTCATTATTTCAATCATTAATCGGCGGTTGTTACAACCGCTCTCATCATAAACAAAAAAAAGAGAATAAATGAAAACAAGCTATCAATTATTTTTCTTTTCACTTTCAAAATTCTCAATGCGCTCTGTAACTGCTTTAATAATCTCTCTCAAATTCTCCCGCTTGCAATTCAATTTCTTTTTCGCATCCTCATTTGAATCTTCTCCGGAAATCGGTGGCAAATCCTCCATGAGTATTAACTCCATCTCCATCAACGTATTCTTCTCGATCTTGTCATTCAACTTATTCTTCATCTTCCTCAAGCTTTTCTCCAATGGAGTTTCATGATTGAGCTTATTTTTTTCCTGTTTCTTTTTAGGCAAACCCCTGAACTTCTTCAGCACTTCGACTAGATCAGGCACAGATGGTCGGACCTCTGGCGGATCTTCTTTCCTCTTACTGTTAAAATTGTGGAAGATGATTCCACAAGTAATCACTATACAAAGAATTATGATCTCTTTCGGATTTTCTTTCCCCTTTCTGCTGAAATTGTGGAAGATGATTCCACAAGCAATCACTACACACAGAGTTGTGATCAATAATCCCATTTCCCTCTTCTCGAAAGTTTTTTTTGTTTTTTTTTCCTCTTTGTTTTTCTCTCTTGGATGTTGGTGAGAATAAAGATTAGATGGGGACGGCTATTTATAAGCACATTGTTGGAAGAAGTAAAGTTAGATAGGAATGGGATTTAATGTAAACATGGCAACAAATTAAATAATAAAATGAAGTACTTTTTTGACAACATTAAACACGACAGCTTATCGGCATCCAACCTTTTCCAAGCCATTGGATCAGTCTTTGGCCACCCTTTCACATTTTTTACTAATTTAATGGTCTAGATTGCTAGGGTATTTAGGACATTGAACATTTAATTTAGTTTTTTAATTTTATTGGGTTATTATTTTAAAAAAGCTCCAACTTTCGTTAATTCTTTTCGATATACTCCATCTATAAAAAACCCCAAATCTATCTCGTATTTAACGCCGTTAGGCCTTCTTTGTAAATTTTTGGACGGAAGTGACTGAATCACATTTTGATTGTCACATCTGCTGACACGTGTCCTGCTGAATCGCAGTTTCACTTCCCACGTGGGAAAAAATAGTAACCCATTAATTTCCCCCTTCCTCCTTTTTCATCGTCTTCTTCACTTCATCTTCTTCTTTTTCTCAATCAAGCATTTCATTTTCTCTCCACTCCCAGAACAGAGCACCATCAATGCTTCTTCTGCAACCCAACCCATCAATGCTTCTTCTGCATCTCGCTCGATCTCCTCTCTCGTGAATCAATCCTCCAATCTAACAACCACACTAAGTAAAAATCCCTCGACGACGACATTGGATTGGACGAGGATGATAACGAAGGGGTTTCGTACAAAGGATTGCTTCAGATTCTTGGGTGTTAATTAGCTTTACAAAAATGGCCCCAAAAATTGAGATTTTGGAGGGGTCGCAGATTCAGACACTTCAATCGAAACTTCCTTTAGAGCTTCTTATCAGACAACACAACCACAACGTGCTGCTTAGTGAGCACAAAGAACTGCGACCCGACCTAGAACTCCTCAAACGGCACCTCCAGCATCATCATGTTCTCTCCCCTGGCGACGTACCTCTCTGGAAGATTCGGATCATCAGACAAGATCTCGATGAAGCTCTGGTGACGAGACTGAGGGTAAAAACTCTTAACGAATTTCCCCCCAAAAGCGAGCGGTAGAAGAAGGGGAATGAATGGATAGGGATACAATGTTGAGAGACTAGTGAGAAGTAGAGATTCAACGGATCATCGAGAATCGCGCTCGACAGCGATTAAAGTAGGAGATGCCCTCTCAGTCTTCCTGCTAGGGATTAGGCTCGATTCGAAGGCACTGTCGTTTGGGATCTGGACTTCGGTGGAAGGATCGGCGTGGACGTAAACGTTGTAGTAGTGGGAGTGGCCGCAAAAGAAGCGGTCCCAGAGACGGCCCCAAAAATTGAGATTTTGGAGGGATCTAGTGTTGCTTGGTAGGGTGGTTGAACTGAATCGATTGGTAATATAAGAACGGAAATGATTTTGGTGCATCTTTGAATTTGGGAATTTGTTCTGTTCATTCTCATCTCCCAATCTGCAATCTCTCTCGATCTCCTCTCTCCGTGAATATGCTCGTGTTTATTCTCTCTACGCTAATGTCTTAATCTCCAGATCCGATGACGAATTCCTCTCACTGTTACACCCAACTGCTACCCCAAAATAGATCCAATCTTCAACCCTCTCTCGTGCGATTTTCCCTCTCTGGTCTTCGCTCGAACTCTCCGGATGCAGAGACGAACAGAGAATGGCTGGGAGGAGCATTGACGGCTGAGACGAATGAAGAGCAATCGTTACAGTCATCTCGTCGTCGTCGATATGCTGGTCGTAGAGTTTGGAGTGGGAGTGAAAAAAGACGATGAAAAAGGAGGAATGGGTCAATTTTATTAAGCACACCTGGCAAGTAAAACAATGATTCAACAGGACACGTGTTTCCCTCTTTCCATCGCCAGAGTTTCCCACGCCGCCGGCGATGGTGGTGGCAATGGTGACGGCGACGTCGGCATCCCGACGGGGCAGTGAGCAAGGGTGGTGATGGATTTTGGAGGTTGTGGTGGAGGAGAGGAAGAGGAAGAGGAAGGAGGAGGAAAGAGAAGGGGAAGAGGAAATAGTTGATTTGGTTTGGTAATTAGGGTGGGTCTATGGGTTTGGGTTTGAGTTTGGTTTAGTTGATGTGGCAATTTAGATGATGTGGCTGCCTAGATGGCATCGCCACGTATGCAGATGGATGGAAAATTGGATGTCGGTAGATGGTAGTGACTGCTAGGATAATAGGCTCAAGTCCAGTGATGGCTAGGAAATTTTTCTAAGTTCAGTGACTGACGGGTTATTTGCTCAAAGTTCAGTGATGATTTAGGTAACCAACCCCATACTAGTATTACGAAAATACAAGTATTGAATGCTCACAAGTACTGAATCCACCACAATACAAAGTAATCTCACTCTCAAACCTATTCACAACCCCTCAAATAAACCACCAAACAAGTAGTAATCAAACAATTACAATCGTCATAATCAAAATCATAGTCTACCACTTCTCAATAGTTTGAAAACTGACCTAGATTGCAAATCAATAGCAGGAGCAGATCAATTTAATCAGAATTCTCGAGTTTCGTCGTCGGCATAGGAGCAGAGATCGGATTGGAGAAATCAGATAAATAAGCATCAGGGAGTGACATGTAATCCAAAACACAAAACAAAAAAGAGCAATGGCGTGAGTGGCTTACCAAATTGCGTCTTCATCGGCAGAGAAGATTGGCTGCTTCCCCTCGCTGATCGACGGCAGAGCTGCTTCCTCTCGGAGTTTGAGCTAGAACCCTAGATGATCGAAGGTAGAGGAGGAAAACAGATGCGGCTGTGGAGGCTGCTACGGAGGAACCGGAAGACCGACAACGGATGCGGAGGCTGCAGGGGAAGCAATGAAGGGAGGAGAACCAGGTAGAGTGGTCTCCGGCGCTGTCAACAGCCAAATCGCGATGGAGAGGGGGTTGGGCGGTTGAAAATACCTAGGTATTGGCGGCTGTGAAATGGTAACAAATAAAAAGGCACAGTAAAAACAACCCTATAAATACTAGTAACTAGGACCGTTAGATGTAAATCAATTAAATCTAATGGCTGTAAATTAATTTTGTATGGGGGACAAAGTCCCCCTTTTGTCACCCATCGAGGTCCGTGTTTTGTGTAGAATTTAGTTTTCAGTTTCTGTTTTAATTTTGTTACAAACTGAAAATGGAACTGCAGAACCTAATCAACTTTACAACAACCATATTAAGCAGTTACCTTATTACCCACTTTCTATTAACTATTAGATCTCTATTAAATAAATTAATGGTGTAGATTAGTATCTTTGTATAAAGACAGCTAGAGAGGTTCTCATATCTTAATCTTAATAATCATAATGGTGGAATGGTATAATTGGTTTTGACACATAGGTTAGAGCCCTTCTCACAAATTTCCACATCATCACTCAATTTTAAATCAAAATTCAATTAGTTTTCTTTCTTTTCATTAAATGATGAATGTTGAATTATATTATCTAAACATAAAATAATATATGAAAAAATAATTTTAAATTATAATACTTTATAAAGAATTGTTACATTTTTTCCTAAATACATGATTTTTTTAATCTTAATCACTTTGACAGTAATAATTCATTTTATTATATTTATATTTATAAATTATAGTCATGAAAATTAATAAACATGATATATTATAATTCTAAAAATTTTAAATAGGAATAATTATTCAATAAAATATAAATTAACTATGGTTAAATGATGATAATAAGGATCAAATACTTTATAATAAATCATCATAGACATTTTTGGGGTATTACTGGTGGATACTTACCCAATTTAAAATTATTTAAATTAATATATGGATCTCTAATTATTCAATCGATATATCATTACAAAAAAATCATTTTTTATATTTGTGGGTTCAAGCATTTTGGTCACGAGTCAAGTTCGATCATGTTGCATATTAGTAAGAATTATTTTTGAAATTTATGGAAGAAGTATATTTATAACACTGGATATTGAGTTTAATTTAGAAGAAAAACGAGTTTTTTTTATGAATCACTAGATAACGAGTTAATAAGTTTATATGAGTTATACATGTTGTGGGTTCAGTTTAATTATCAATAGGTTAGACGGTGATTATCATGTACTTAAAAATATTGTTTACTTTTGTCGTGGTTTTGGTTAGATATTGAGTAGTTACACAAGCTCATTAGTTCGGGGTTGAGTTGAGTTTAATAGGGGATATGTTGGTCAAGTTACGTGTAATTGAAATTATGAATTCATCCTATTGCAAACTTAGAAAGGTCGCTTGGAAATAAATTTTAATCACCTCAAATAAGATTTGAGTAAGAGCCATTGATATATTTATACAAATAATTAAGAAAAAACTATTAAAATTTGTAGAAAATTAGAGTTAATAAGGGTCAAGACAATTAATTGGGTTGAAGACCTTGGGTATACTTGGGAAAACAAGCATAGTATCAATTTGGTCGTGTTTGATGCTCCAATATATGATTTTGATGACATGTGTATTGATTGCCTAAAGTGATTGATTGTGTCTAACTAAGGAACAAAAATGTGATTGGAACAATGTTAGAGATTTTCATGCCATGGCGACGAGAAAGCTAATGTGCTTTAAGACAAGAATATGATTTTGAATATGGATATATGATTCCCACCCGACACTGGTTTTTGGATTCACGACACAAATATGAATTTGTATTTAAATAGGTATAGATTTCTTTCTGACTATATATATATTTTTTTTTCGAGGGTCTTTCTGACTATATTTAAATAAGTATAAATATATGTTTGAATTGAAACATATTCATACCATTACTCACACCTAAATCTAATAGTTTCCAAGGAATAAAAATATTATATAATATCATTGTTAAATAAAATTCCCGACCAACGGGTCGGGTTCAAAACTAGTTAATATTAGAAATTCTCAGTCTCCGTTCCGAAGCCCTAGCCGAGCTGAAGGAAAGGAATAAGGCTTTCTTTAATATTTATGAATCGATGATTATGTCCTTTCGAATTTTGGTTGCAACCGGTCCAACCCAAATGGGTTGGACGCAAATCATGTGCCTAACCCACTAAATGACCAAAATGGACCTGATCGAAAAACACGAATTTGTTTCTTTTGTTCAACTCGAAAGATTCGCAGCTAGGGTTCTACAAAGCTCGAAGGCTGCGTAAAACTGAGATTGGTTCAAGGATTCGAAGGAGGATCACGCTCACACACGCCGGTCTCTCAATCTCAAGATAGCGGTTCGCTGTACGGAGATCCTGTCCTCCATCTACGGAACTCGTTACTCGACAGGATTTTTTCCACGATCGAACGGCCTGATCAAACAAAATGGATCTGGAAGTTGTTGGCAGGCACGCCCTTCTCTTCGATGACGATGCCATGGCCGCGTTCACGAACTCCTTGGATGCGCTCGTCGAATGGAACTCTCTCTCAATCGACCGTTATGATGTCCGTCATCTCCTCACCGGCCCTCTTCCATCTCGTGTTCGCCGCAGGCACCGGCCGGACGATCCTCTTGAATCTGAGCTCGATCACGAGCGTTATCTCGATTTGCAGTCGAGTCCCGAAGAGCAAGGTAGATTTCTTGTTAATTTTTAGTTATCTTCGTTTTTGGAAAATATTACTGTTATCTTGTAGAATGAAGATGTCCTTTTGTTACCTTTTTCTGGATTTTGAATTTTTCATGTGTAAATTGTTGTCTGAAGAAAACAAAACTTGCTTCCCCCTTGGCAGAGTGTTTTGTTTATTTTGTCTGACTTCGATCTCGGCCATTGGTTAACTTGATCAGTGTGATAAGCTTTAATAGTGTTCATCGCCTGGATCCATCCTAGGTTGAATTCTGTTGTTACTGAAATAAAAATAACGGGAGCACATCCCCCCCTACCTTTCTGTTTGTTGACGAGATGTTATGGGTGGCTCTAGCTATCAATGCCCCCCCAAAAAAAGATGTTATGGGTGGCTCTTAATGCATGTTAATCACTTAGAAATTACAACGGGTTGATTTTAAAAATAAATGAGTCTGAAAGTACGAGAACAGATAATGGAATTCTGCTGCATTTTTGTGTTAAATACACAAACCAAAAGAGAACAAATGAAGAATGAAGACAGGTAGCAAATAGTAAGTTGGTTGGGTTAAAAACTATTAGCTGGTTGATGGGAGTGGGTTGGGTTCTATTTTAGTTGGTTGATGGAAGTATGGTCAGATATAGACCTAGATGTTACTTAATTAATAACCTAACGCAGACTGATTACTTGATTGTTCAATATTATGAAACATAACTGACCAGTTACTGCAACAATATCAATGAAAACATTCTTAGTCTAATAATATGAGCCCATCTCTAACAAATATTCAGCTGTACAATGGGAATGCAGCGTTTGATATGCATGAGTGCTGTATGTTTCGGGTTACTTCTCCATTGCAGGATCGAATTTAGTTTGCTAAAGTTTCTACTTTCAGGGATACAAGTAAGAATTTCCTTGCCTTCTCCTAGAATTATGTTCGTTTCTGGTAGTTTACTTAGGCACTCCCTCCTATTCTTGTGTGCAAGTTGATATGATATGCTCCTCTGCTCATGCAATCCTTAAACCTTCCTGTCTTTTTCTTCCAGACATTGAAAATGAGGCAGAGCTGGCAAACAACGGTGGCTATAACGCAGTGGCATTTTCATATGGGGAGTCCAGTGCATCTGCTGACCTAAAGAATCTGGATGCTGATTCTTGTTTTCGCCCTCCATTCTCAGTGCCTGAACACTTGGTTCAGAAGCTGGTAAGTGAAACTCCATCTGTCTATGTATTTATGGATTCTATTATTTCTCCTAATCTGATTGTTTGCCTGGTACTTCTTCAGTGTGGCAGTATGATAGTTTCCTAAGGTGCATCTGTTATTCTAAGGCTTACCATGTCTAAGTTTCAGATGCTCGGAGCAGGAAACAGGCTTCTTCAAGGTTATCACTCACAGGCTCCTTGTCTTCTTTTGATGTCTTGACTCTTGACAAGGGGCCACAATGGTGGGATTAGGGTGCCAGAAATATATTTCTTTCTTAGCCTCTCTGGAATTAATGGGTAGAGACAAAATGGACGATAATCATCTCCATAAACTGCATATTGATCTAAATTGTTATCTGAATACATGCATAAAACCCCATGGGCTTATCAGTAATTTGTCTGCTTTCCTGAAACCCGGGAAGTATTAAAATCCGTCATTGCTAACAAAGATTTTCTTTGCCTTTGCTTTCTCTGCCTTGTCAGCCTCCAACTGAAAAGCTGCATCTGATTATCGCAAGGACTGCCATGTTTGTGAGCACACATGGGGGGCAGTCCGAAATTGTTTTGAGAGTTAAACAAGGAAACAATCCATCTTTTGGCTTCCTGATGCCTGATCATGATCTTCACCCATACTTTAGGTTTCTTGTTGATCATCAAGAACTTCTGAAATCTGACATTAATGGGAAGTCAGCTGAAGAAGACAATAAGTCTAGGAGTGGCCTTGAAGAGACTGGTGGAGCTTTGTCACTTCTTGGTTCTGTTTATGGCTCTGGGGAGGATGAAGAAAGTGCTCCTGGGAATACATTGTCGCCTAAGAAAGGAGACCTTGAAAAGGCTGTTGTTCAAGGTAAAACCACAATTTCTGAAGGATTACAAGAACCTGATTCTTCTGCAATCGCTGCCACAAGAGATGAAACAGTTATCAATCATCATATTTCTTCTTTGAAAGACACACCTATGGGAATAAGCAAAAGCCATAGCATTAAAAAGATGAAGGCAGGAACCATTCCTGGGTTGAAAAAGGATGGTGGTTCTTCAGTCCCTGTTTCCTCAATGGACGAGAAAGTACAGTCTTCTGGTTCAAGTTACCCCTACAAGATAGAAATTCCTATATTGCAGCCTCCATCTGATATGAAGAGGGTAGTTGATAAGATTGTTGAGTTCATTCTCCGAAATGGGAGAGAATTTGAAGCAGTTCTTGTCCAGCAGGATGCTAACTACAAGAGATTTCCCTTCCTTTTGCCTTCAAACCAGTATCACTCATACTACCTAAAGACTCTTCAAAATGCTCAAGAGGTGCGTGCATGATTTTCTTTTTCAACCCATCCATACTTCCCCGTTTCTTTCAATTAATTGAGTTTCTTTGGTAGAAGTTCACTTGAAGTCTGTTTTTTTTTTTAATCTCTGACTAAAACCCTCTCGGGAAGAGGATACTAGCCGAAAAGGACTGGTTCCTTTTTCGTGTCTGTCTGAACCGACTAGCCATATTTATGTGTTTCTTTTATGAGTTTTAAGTTATAATTTAACAAATTATAAATTTTCTTCCTCTTGATTTAAGATATGGACCGTTTATAAATGTTAGCAGATGTCGGTCTTATCTGAGGATGCATTTTCCTTCTAATGCCATGGCATGAGCTTCACTTGCATGTTTTAAACTGATCAATTGAGTTATTCATTTATCATCGAGATCTTAACATGGATATATAACTGTTTTGAGCTGCAATTTTTGTTTTGTAACTTGTTTGTTCGACTGTTTCCCCTTGGTTTCTGATTTGCTCCGCTTGTTTTGTTAACAGCCAAGATTGGCTACCAGGACCAGCAATTCTGAGAAGCATGTCTCATCTGGGGTTTCCATAGATAAGACAACTTCAGGGAAAGAAAGTGATTCATTGTCTATTCCCTCTGACATACCTTATGACTCAGATCGGAAAGAGAGATTTAAAATGGTGATTGGGAAGTCCAAGAAAGAAGAAACAGATACAAGTTCAAAAGCCTCTCAGTCACAAGTTGGAGTCAGTATGGATGCAGAAGCAGTGGCTGCTATTCTGCAAGCCGCCAGAAAAGGAATCAAGCATCCTAATCTGAAAATGGTTGGTAAGAATTCACGTATTAGTGGTAGTCAATGCCCTAGTAGTGACGGTGGTGAGTCCTCTAGTTTGAATAGCCTTCTTTCAAAACATGGCGTTTCTGTGTCTCAAGCTAAGGTCACTGCCAAAAATGCTGCACTTGCTGCAGCAAATGAGGCTGATTCCTCTGAAGCAAGCCTGACAAGAGAACAAAAGCTTAAAGCCGAAAGGCTGAGGCGAGCAAAGATGTTTGCTGCAATGATAAAAAGTGGAGCTGCTCCATTGAAAAGTGAACCACTGCGTGCTCTATCAGTTGATCCACCTGATTCTGGTCTATCAAGGTCGGGAGCCTCAGCTGCTAATATCGTGGAAAGAGAAAAGGTAGCAAGTTTGGTCCAAAGGAATGTCGAAAGTCCTGAGAAAATTGACAAGTCTGAGAATAGAGAATTAGTTGATGCATCCAATGATAGAAGATCTAAAAGGACGTACCGAGCTAGATCTGGAAAGGTTGAAGACGACGAAGTTGAAGAAGACGAAGAAGAAGAAGAGCGGCATCGTAAGCACTCGAAGAAGAAGCGGTCCCATGGTTCATCACATCGTAGTAGGGAAAGTAGGAAGCATAGAAGAAAGCACTCATCCTCCAAGGACAGAAATTCACGGGGACGACACAAGTACGAAGGCAGCTCAGACGATGAGCAGGAGTGTTCAAGGGAACATTCTGAGGATGAGCATAGGCACTATAGACGTGAGCACAAGGAACACATCTCTTCTAAAGACAAGCAAGGTCAGAAGCATAGGCACTCTGGTTCCAGAAGGCGCAAACATGATACTTACTCTGATGAGGATGAGCGCATGCATTCTGGGCATAAGCGCAGGCTCGATAGGTCCTCAAATGGTGGTAATGCTTCTGATAGTGGAGAGGAGCAACGACAATCCCGTCGTCATTTGCATAAGCACAATAGTGACTATTCAGGCGATGAATGTGAGCACAATGGTGAAGGGAGACTGGGAAATGATAAGACAGGCTCTCGCACAGAGAGAGACGTGGACATGGGAGGAGTGGGAGACCCAAAGGACACTATTGATGTATCTGATGAGCTTAGGGCAAAAGTTCGTGCCATGTTGGCAACCATCTAAACAGTGTGCTCCCACGTATCGCATGAAACAAGTTTATTCTGATTTTATTATATTTTCTGAGTTTCGACTTTTCAGTCTTATGAAGGGAGTTAAGTATGTGCATTATTGCAATCGGCCGAAAAAATGTTTGGATAGGACTGGGTGTTTGGTTAATTGATTTGGGAGAAGGCTTAATCGTTGATTGACTGAAAATAAAGAAGTATCGTTATTTTCTTCATGCTCGTTCGCAATCGGCCGAAAAATGTTTGGATAGGACTGAGAGTTGGTTAATTGATTACGGTGAAGGCTTAATCGTTGACTGACTGAAAATACCTGATAGAATTTTGGTTAATTGAAAGTTAACCGCGATTGATCTTGACGACTTAAGTACACCAAGTGCCACTAAACTATTAAAAATCAACCACACTAAATACTAAACTAATTTTATTAAACTCAATTTCTCTTACACCAAGGGCCATTTTGTTTAAATTTTCAACATAAATCTGAAGTGGACTTAACGGGGTGAGTCCAATCATACACAAATAATGACATGGACGCCAAGGTGATACCTTTTCTAAAAAACTTAAAACTACGTCGTTTTGAGATTAGAATTAGGAAGAGAAAAAAGAGCCAAAATGCCTATGTTTATTCATCATCTTCTTCCTCTGTCCTGCAATTTCCACTCAGCAACTTCGATTTCCTGTCTAAGGCTTGCAAGTTGCAACTCTTTAGAAAGAATCGAGGAGAAAGAACCGAGAAGAAAGAATTAGAGTCGAATGTTGGAGTTGCACTTAGAGGCAACAACATCCACCAAATCACTCCAATTCTAGAGTAAAGGCCATTATTGTTGGTGGTGGTTCTCTCACTAATCTCAATGGCGAAGGTGGATCCGAGTGGCAACAACATCGACGACTGTGGTTCAGAATCAGAGATGGGTCTAGTTTGGGGAAGAAGAAAATTGACTTTGGCTTAGGGAAGAAGAAAGACTGATCTGGCTCAGAATCGTAGACTGATATGAAAGCAAAGCCGAAGCCAGTGGAGATGAACGAAAGGGAACTAGCCTAGGTTAGGTAAGCGGGATATCAATTGTGTATCAATGTGGCTTAATATCTATTTTGGTCATTAACGGATAGAAACATTTTTTTTTTGTGGTCATTAACCCATTAGATTTGTAACAATATGGTCATTCCTTCAAGGATCCATCCAAGTTCTCTCTTAAGGCTGACTCCAACCGTGAGGCTAAATGTTAAAGTCTTATTTCGAAATATAGCCTCCTAATCTTCTCGAAAACTGCAATTGCTCCAACCATGACAAGAACTAAAATAAATCAGACTTATAATTTTCTGTTGTCATTTTAATAAATCTAACTTATGAAGAATCAAATTATGGTTTTTACTTTAATTTTTTTATAGTTGTTTATGATAATTCAAGATGAACATTTCGATAAAATTTGAGTAATTTTTGAGATATTTTTTTTTTCATTTCCTAAAATATTTTTGTGATGTCGGCAATGGTTCAGTGATGGTTAACATCACATTTGGATTATGTGCCCATTTGTGTTTGCCAACTTGGTCAAGTAGTGTGTCAGTGATGGTTCACATCACATTTGGAAATGGCAGCAATAGTGATGTAGAGTCACACCACTTATAATTGGGACAACTCAAACCACTCAATTATTGGATCAACTCAAACCACCCATCGGTTATCTACATCCAACTTAATTGGCTATAAAATACAAGATTCAGATAGGGAAAATTCACAACTCCCATTACTTTTATACAACTCTTCAAAAAAATCGTCATGAGTTCCTCTAACTCTTCCTCAAACACTTCATCATCTGAAGAGCGTGAGTATGAAGAACTTCAGATGTTTGAAATCCAACGTCAACTACATCTCCGACGTATAGCGTTAGTGCGTGCAACACATAGTCGCTAGACCGAAGCACGTCGCCCTGTACACCGTAATAGGGAAGCTTCCCATCGACGCTTGATGAAAGATTACTTTGGGGTTGACGGTATGCTCCCAAAGTATCATTGTCACCAGCCCCATTATCATTTCCATCTTCACTTGCGTCATCATCAATGATCCTGTCTTGTTCAAGTTTAACCACCTTTCTCTTCCTTGGAGTTAACTTGCTCAAGTCAATTTGTAAAGTCCGTAACTCCTCCGCTCTTATGTTGGCTTGCTCGCGTTTCAATGTCATTTCACGTTCTCTAATACTCAACGCCTTCTCTTGCATACTCAACACTTTCTCCTGCTTTGAGAATTCCCATTGCTCTTCATCTACCTTCCACTTCCTTCTTTGATGCTCCATCTTGTGTGCTTCGAAAATAGCCCTAGTCGCATTCCTCTCCTTCATGTGATTCGCTTGTTCCACTAGTATTTCAGTTTGTGCATCTAGTGACTCGACCATCATTTGTTTCCCCTTGTTTCTTGCCCTTTTCTTGTCACGTCCTTCCGGTCTAGACAATCCCCTAGTTGGAGTAACTTCTTCGTTAGGACTTGGAGAATCATCAAGGTCAACAAATGAGTTCGGTTGGGAACCCATTGGCCGAACGGGTGGCATGTCGTGTGCCGGGTCGGGATGCCATTTCGGGCATTGTGAGAGGATGTTCCAACAATGTTCATCCTTGAATGCTTTGTCATTCGTCTCCGACTTGTAGATCAACTTCGCCATCTTATTCTAGAAACTATACTATTAATTTTATAATCAAAGTCAAAGACTTGAAAATAAATAGGGAGAGAAGTACTTACCACATCGTCCTCGATTTGACCACTTGAACGTTGGGCATTGGCCTTCCTCAAAGACCCCTTCCATTTGCTACATGTCCTCCCTACCGCCTTGTAGCGCGACTCCATCGATTGTTCGGTACGATCGGTTCCCGGCATAATAGCTTTGTACGCCGCTTTAATCCTCCCCCAAAACGTTTTAATTTTTTGCCCGTTACCTATGTCACCGTCGCACGAAACCTTGCACCACGATTGACAAAGTGCTTCATCTTCCTCCATGGACCAATTCGGACCTCGCTTGCTCATGTTTAAGTGGGAGGAGAAGAGAAGAGAACAAATTTGGTTTGAAAAAAATTTAGTTCATGAAAGATGAAAAGTGGTGTGTGAGATGTGAGGTGAATTAAGGTATTTATAACATATTTTCTAGCTATTTTATGACCGTTTTATAGCCGTTATTTCGATATTCGTGTTTTTATAGCCGACTTGCCTAAAATGAGTTTGCCCTCTTGCCTAAAACTATGGTTGAAGTCAGCCTAAGTGTTGATATCATTAAAGTGTTAATATCATCAAACCACCCAACCATTTTGTTTTCACATCACCTATTTCCGTGTCACCCAATCCACCAACTACTCAACTAATCAAATCAACCTAACCTAAGCTAACCCAATCTAACCCAAAACCCAATAACTCATTCTAACCTAACATTTATTCTTCTTCCCCATCTTTTCCCCACTTCGTCTTCCTCCATTAAATCTGGGGAAATGATTTAAAAAATGGAGGCGAGCTTTGCAAATTGTTCTCTCATACGGACCATAGTGAACAAATCCTAATAAAGTTTAATATTTATACAAACAAGCAACTGAAAGAGTATTGAATCTCACCATTTCGAATCACACCTGAAAGTACATCTCTCCACCGAGAACCCTCCTCCTCCTCCTCCTCCATATTCGACGTCATCCTCGTCGTAGCGTCACTAGCGTTGTTCAAAAGCAAAATACCCATCCTCGGGCCTTTGTTGTACGATTATCCTCAAAGTAGTCCTAGGAGCTTGGCTCTGGCCTTAGAAAAAAAGAAAGTTAGGTGAGGAAGAAGGGAGAAGAAAGAATTCTGGGAAGAAGGAGATATTTTCATTAATTTTGTAAGTCTCAGTGCCACATTTAGGTAGAATTATTCAAGTTAATTCTTCTCTAATTCAAATTTAGGAGTGGCAACGGATATCCACGGGTTCATATACCACTTTACACCCGTTTATTAATCGGTATTACCCGTACCCGGCCCGCTAATCTGAGCAGGTACAAAATTCAAATCATCCCCATCCCTAGATGGGGATCGAGTTCACTCCAATAGGTAAACTTGAAACATAAAAACAAAGAAAAAAAGATATATAAAATCACAAAACCCAGAAACATAAATTCTAAAAGTTCAAAGTTCCAACAAAACATAAATCCCAATCTGAAACACATATGTGCAGTGCATTCTTCTGCTTCCAATGGTCTGTTACTCTGTTAATTTTTAACATATATTATATATGAGTAATAATAATACAACACCGTTTAAAAAATGGGTACCAATCAGGTTGGGTATGGGGCGGATACCAATAAATTCGTCCTCACTTGTTACCCGCTCATATCAGGTATTGGGTTTGCCCGTACCCGTCAACTTTACCTAGTTAACGGGTAATACTCGCCCAAATTGACCGGGTTTTGGGTGGGTACCTGATTTCCGGAAACCAAATGTCAAGCCTATTCAAATTTTAAAACATCAAGCGTAATCTTAATAATCTTAATGGTGGTATGGTAGATTTGGTTTTGACACATAGGATAGAACCCTCTTTACAAAATTCCACATCATCACAACATTTTTAAATTAAAATTTAATTATTTTATGTTCCCTATTATTAAATGCTCATGTATTAAGTACTTCAACATTAAATATATTATGAATTAAATAATAAAAATTTATGTTTTTGAATATAATTAAACTAATATGAGATGATGATGATAATAAGAATAAATAATCATAGTCAAACTAATCTCTAAATCAGTACATGATTTAACATATAAATTGTTTAAAAATAAGGTAAAAAACACTCATTGAAATTTTCTGTTAAAATTGTGAGTAATAAACAATATTTTGTGCTGAAATTGTGAGTAATAATATAGTGACTAGAAATTTAAAATTTTTTTCTTCTTCTTATTATGATCAAAGAAACCGGTGAAACAGCACCGCCCATAGGGCGGTAGGTACAAAACTAGTAATAATTAAATGTAAAGCGGCCAACGGGCCGATGTAAATCTAGTTGAATATAGTAAACTTATAATTGTAACAGTTTGGTATAGTCATAACAATCCCTCCCTGTTGAAATGAGACTTGTCCTCAAGTATGAAATTCTAGATACTCAACTTGAAACTTGGTCAGCTTCTCCCATGTAGCATCAACTTCAGTTTGATGTGACCATTTCACCAGAATTTCTATCACAACAACATTGTTTTCTTTCACAAAACTCCTAGCTAGGATAGCTATTGGAGCCACTTTCATCATGCCCCTTGCATATACCTGCGACAACTCTGCTTGAACTATTGTTGTTGGTGGCACAGCTTCCTTAAACAATGAGACATGAAAAACATGATGAATCTGTGTACCTGCGGGTAGTTGCAGCTTATAAGCTACAACTCCAATATGTTGAATGATCATAAATGGTCCATAGTATCTTGGGGAGAGCTTTTGATGAGCTCGATTAGCAACAATTTGTTGCTTATAAGGATGTAGCTTAAGATAAACCCAACTTCCAACTTGAAACTTCCTCTCCATACACTTTCTATCCACAATTGTTTCTTTTCATTTTGAGTTGTGGCAAAGTTATCCCTCATTTGATTTATTAGCTTGTGTTGAAATTGCAACTTGTTCTCCACAGCAGCTACAAATAGTAGATAGAGGGTTCTGTACATAGAATGAAGAAGGTGGATACCCATATAATGCCTCAAATGGAGCCACCATTCGAGTTTCGACCATAACTAGCCATTGAATCCAAAATCATGCATCTCAAGAAGTCATCCAAACACCGATTCAACCTTTCCGTTTTCCCATCAGTTTGCGGATGGTACACAGTTGAGTAGTGTAACTTGGTACCCTACAGCTTAAATAGTTCCTTCCAGAAAGTGTTTGTGAAAATAGCATCCCTGTAAATCACAATTGTTTCTGGCATACCATGCAACTTAAAGACTCGTTCCATGAAGGTATTATCAACACTCAGAGCAGTATAAAGATGAGTGAGAGCTAGCAAAGAAATGTCTGTACTTAGTTAATCGGTCAACTACCACTAAGATGACCTCTTTACCTCCTGCTTTTAGGTAAACCATCAATAAAATCCATGGAGTTGTGTTTCCAGGACTAATCAGGCACTAGAAGGGGTTGGTTGCAGCAACCCTAGATATATCACATTTTCTGCCTTGTACTGCTTACAAATATTGCAACGAGAAACAAACTCGACCACATCAAACTTTAGCCCTCCCCAATAAAAGTAACACTTAATTCTTTGATAGGTGGCTTGAATTCCAGAGTGCCCTCCCACATGAGATGACTGAAACAGATTTAGTAAATGACTTCTAATGTTACCATTATGACAAACATAAATAATACCTTTCTACTTCAGCAATCCCTCTTCATAAGCATAAATGTTTGGTCTTCCTCATAACTTCTTTCCAGCTCCAACTTCCACTCAGGTGTTACTGTTGTGATGCTGTTACAGGCGACCTCATCCTCATTAACTCTAGAGAGAGCATTAGCTAGCTACCCCTCCCTATATTTAATGTCAAAATTGAGTCTCATTAACTAAAGCAAACCCTTCTTTTGTACTTGCGTGTGCAACCTTTGCCCCAACATGTATTTGAGGCTTCAATGGTCTGTGAGAATCGTGATAAATAATCCCTCCATCGGTTTACTATCATGATAAAAACTATCCTTCTCGTAAGCAGAATGGTTTGATTCTTCAGACTCAAGGCTTGATTCAAAAATAGAAATTGGTCTTCCTTGTTGTGATAATACTGCTCCAATTTCAACTCCTGGTGCGTCCATCTCTAGTGTAAATGGTTTACTAGTTTAGTTAAGTTTGGCAGTGCTTAAACTGGTGTTTGAGTCATTGCTTTCCTTAAACTTGTTTTTATCATTCTAGCCTTGGTTCTCGTGTTTTGACTCTTGAAACCTAGGCGAACCCAATCTTACCTCATTTCTCTTATCGTTTTCACCCCTCCGTCTTAGTTGTGTCGTTGAAGCGATCTCACTCGATCTTTCATACTTTCCTTGCTCTTTGAGCCTCGTTGACCGTGTGCTTATGGTTGACTTTGAGTTGACTTTGTGCTTTTTGTCTTGTTTTTGCATCCTTTGTGGCACCTCAACCACACAAAATCTTTTACAGCCCTCTACCTAATTGAGTAACCTTACTTTAGACGCCCTAGGGAAATACGACCCTAACATTCGCTCGGATTTATCTTTGAGACCTCCTACAGGAGCGATCACTAATATTATTTAAAATTTGGCTAGTGTGTTTTGAAAATTGAATCATGACTCGACTATCGCCCAATGTTATAACCTTTCCTGATCGGTCGCTTACTAGTGTCACCGACATCATCGTTGTCAACAAGAAAAAGATGTTGATCCATTCTCCTACATATCCAATGAATCTAATCTAAAATCTAAATCTAAAAACATATATATGCATTTTAGACAAAAACTCTTTGCCACATAAGCTTTTGGAAGCTTCTCCTTAAGTGTAGGGTTAATATTATTTATTATTTATTTATTTTTTCAAACTCTCTCTCCCCTCTTTTTTCCCTTTTAATTAATTTTCTCCTCATAACATTTTATGTGTTACTCAAAACATATTGTTTCCTTCACAAATGTTGTTTGTTTTAATTTTTTGAATCCAACGACATCAATCTTGATATATTTTAGTAAAAAATAAATCTTATATTAAAATCTACGCGGAGGATAATCAAACCGTTATCAAGCATTACTTACACCTACACATAACACAAAAAATTTCCAAGCATAATCAGTCATATTGTCACTTATAACAAGACATCATAAATCTATCTAATATATGGTTCAAGTGACACAGTAAGTGGCCCTAAATGCTAAAACTGTCCAACTCACACCCACGCTATGATTAACTTGAAATCTAGATTTTGTTAAAAAATTTCACACATTCAAGCATATAGTTCATTGGTAGCGTTAATGGAATGAATACATAATTCATCCAAAAGCTTAAATTTTATACACAAATAAATACATCATAAAAGCGATATAATATATAGTTAAAATAACATATTAAATGATACTAAAAGAGTTTAACCAATATCCTCACTTTGATTAAAAAAATTATGAATTTTCATTCAACGAAAGGAATAAAAAAAGGCAGAGTTATGTACAACCTAGCAACTCGAAAAACCTATAGGGAACAAAACATGTACCAACTGTCACCTATAAAACTATTTATGAACAACCTCGGGAATGAAATTGTAGTTGTAACTAAAAAATTGAAGTTGTGAATGATTTTTTTTAGCTATATAAGATGTTAGGATTACTAACTTTTCTACCATGATATCTTCAACATCTCTGTCTGAATCTCTGCAACAACTCCACACCATAAAGTTTTGCAGATAATGTCATTGATTTTGTTCCCTTTAGCAAGGAGAATAAAATGCTCCATATTAGGCCCCCAAGAATATTGCAATATGCGAGTATCAAGATAGCCAACAAAAACTCTATCCAAAACTGCTATAGAATATCTGCAACTAAATTATAAATGATTTCTACTTTCCATAATATTACATGGAAAAAGATAACAAAGCTCATTAGGAGAAATTCCCCAATGCTGAAGCCAATCCAAGGCCGTCAATCTGTCGAGAATAACCAGCCAAGTCAGGAAGCTATCACGAGGGATATGATAGGAACCCAACACCAATCTATACCAAGGAATTAACTTTGAATCGACTATCATGTATAGAATCTCAGATAGTGGTAATCCAAACATTCTCATGAGCCATCCCATCCTAGCACAATTGTGAAGTAGAGTTAACAGATATATAAAATGCTAGAGTGGGACGAATCTTCAACAATTTCTCCACGCCCAAGACCCTTCCCTTAAGGGACCAAATATCACCCCCATTAATACACACTTTGATAATTTTACAATCTACTATACACTAAAATTTGTTCCATAATTTTACAATCTACATAACATATTCAATAAATTTGTTATCTAACATCGTCAACATGTCTAATATACGATTCATTCAACATATTAAATCAATGAAAATTTTAAAATTAAATCCATCCTAAATCGATCTAATAAATGGTATTTCATCTAAAAATTTAATAGTCCAAAACAGTTTTGATTTCCAAGCATATTCAGTCATATTTTAACTAGATTATTTTATATTATGAGTGTTATAATTCTATAATATAAAAATAATTCATATAAAAATAATATGATCAAGATGTTAATCAATCAACTAAGAGGATCATCAACATTATAAATTGGATTTATCATATTAATATAATATGATCAAGATGGTACAGTGAATTTGAAGTAAATAATACATCAAATATAAAATTTAGTTAGAATATTTTATTTTCCAGCATTCTCATGTTAAAGGTATAAATAATTAAATATACATCATGATTTTGAAGTAAATAATAAATTATGTGTGTATTGTTCCATTCAAATCAAGTTAGAATGGTTTGTTTTCCGGCTTTTTAAAGTTAATGTTTAAAGAAACATCGGGTCTTTAAAGTAAATAATATGTATTGTTCCATAACCCATAATGGATTTTGTTCATGACATGGGTTGGAATATAGTTTGAACATTCGTCTAACTCGAGACATGTAGAAAGATTTTAAGAATTAAGTGAGTTCATGTGCCTCAAATGAGAACAATAATTTGTTCTTCATATATATTTAAAAATACATGATACTTGGATATATAATTGCACTATTGTTCTTTGGTTCGAATAACTAAGGAACATATTGGCAATTATTTATTCAGTTCATTTATTTAGGTTATCAATAGTGAAGTGAGAAAGAATCTCGAATTGGCCAACAGGTCGAAAAACTATCAAGAATCCTTAATAAGAGCTATGGTAAGTGAGGTCATGAATGTATAAGGGTATGAGTCATGATGTATTAAGTATAGCGGGTTACATGTCAATAACTTTTGCCAATTTAGATTATTGATCGAGTTGAGTTAGTTTGACTTGAGCATATTCATGAAATCTAAGTATATATATAACGGGAAAACGCTCCAGTAAGGTACCGATACCCTAACACTAAAATTTCGTCATATTTGTGGTTCAATATTAGAGTTTGAGGGTTGTAGTTTAGTGTTCAAGGATTATGACATAATGTTAGGGGTTTCAAGTTTATTATTGGGGTTTATGGTTATTTAATTAGAGTTTGACGTTTGATTTAAGATTAGAGTTTATGATGTAGTATTTGATGGTTAGGATTTAGTGATCTTTACTTCTATATTCTTTTAACGTGTCAAATGAGGTTTTTTTTATGTAGAACTACACCTGAACATACCTTTTTTTAGACAGATGATGGTTTCTTTAGTCTTAACTTTGTTTGTTTGCAAATGCTTCAAACGAGTTGTTATTAATTTTTTTATTTGTGTTGAATAGACTTATTTTTGCAAGAGTTTAGGATTAATTAATTTTTTTTATAAATGATTAGAGGATTTTATTCAACATAACCCCAAAGGGGAAGATCACACAATAGTTCAAACAAACAACTCCACCAAAACACCCTAATCAAAACAAGAAGCCGAAGCTCACTAATCCAGGAAAAACCAACTCACGCATAAGTCCTCCCTATATCAAACATCCTACTTCTGCAAGTATACGATTATGAACAACATCAACTCCAGCTGCAATCTCTCCTACTTTCCGCTTGCATCTTTCGTACCATATATGACTAATAATAGATTTGGTCATCAACCTCCCCTTCTTGCTTACATAAGAACTCCCTCTCCATCTGTTCTGCATTTGGTTCATGAAGTCTATCCAGTCTGTAGGTTCAGAGAACATAATCTCTGCTTTTTGGAAAAGACTGCGACCAAACATACATTGACAGAAGATATGATCTGTATTATCCACCCCATTAGAGCACAAAAGGCAACTGATATTAATGGCCAGTCCCCATGAGGCATGCATCTCCTTTGTGATTAATTAAATATTATGTACACTACAACAAAACCTGGCTACGGAGGCACACCGTATTTCCCTCTAAAAGTAATTTTTTCTGCCTCTATATAGTCTTAGAGGCGGATAGCTTAAGTGCCACCAACGCTCCTGTCGCTAAAGATCTTTAGAGGCAAATACAGTGGCACATGTTATCTGTCACTAATGGAAGAATTAGTGGCAGATATAATTGTTAGTAATTGCTACTTTAAACAACTATTATTCTGTCATCTTAGCCACCTTTTAGAGGCACTTATTTTTGTTGCTGATAATTTTAGGGTGCTACTATATACAGTCCGTATTTTACTTCGCACAGTCCGTATTTTTTTCAAAAATGGACCATTATGCCCTTATTGTATTTTACTTCGTACAGTCCAGGTTTTACTTTGCGCAGTCCATTTTTACTTCTTATAGTCCATGTTTTACTTCGTGCAGTCCGTTCTTGCTTCGTGCAATCCAAGTTTTACTTTGTGCAGTCCGTTTTTACTTCGCGCAGTCTAAGTTTTACTTTGCGCAGTCCAGATTTTACTAATACAATCCATTTTTTTTTACTTTGTGCAATCCAAATTTACTAACGTATACCATATTTGAATAAATTAATTATTTTTATTATTTTGAAAGTAAAATAAAATACATATTCAACATTTCATATCTAAAATTAATATTCTAATAAAATAAAAATAATCACATTTTTTACAAAATAAATTGAATAACTATAAACCATTAAATATCTTCGAAAATATCCAACAAAAAAATTAAGGTTTATAGGTATTCAAGTTATTAAAATCTGAACTGCGTTAAATCTAGACTGCGCGAAGTAAAACCTGGACTGCACGAAGTTAAAATGGATCGCGGGAAGTAAAACCTGGACTGCACGAAGTAATAAGGGTATAATGGTCAGTTTTTGGAAAAATATGGACAATATATAGCAAATCGCTTATTTTAGAGGCACATAAATATGCTTTTAAAAAGAATTTGTTCTTACTAGGATATTTTTCTTTATTGGACTCTCTCACTATTTACATACATCATTTTCTACTTTTTTTCTATCTACGAGGTTTGAACCCGGGTGGTTGAAGGATATATGCTAAGTTCTTAGTTCTTACCACTTGGTTCAGGAGCACTTACTAATATTTTTTACGCTGTTTTTAAATATGAATCACAAAACTCAACAATATGCAGAAACTATGCCAAGAAAAGAAATCAAAATTGAAAACGTAAATTTCTCATTATAATTATTATTAGAAAATAAAATCATCAATCTTTATTATATGCATATATATTTCACCTTTTTTTAAAAAAATTATATTTTATATATACAAAATGCATATAGTTTACAAGTTATCTACCACTGCAAATTTTAATTATACAACATATAGAGATAAATGTGAATTATCTAGCTCTAAATATTTTAATCGTCAACCTATACAGCCGGTTCTAAATTATCTACCTCTAAATTGAAGGAATTTTTCGTATAACATATAGAGGCAATTATAAATTATCTGCCTCTAAAGAAATTTTTTGTATAACTTATAGAGGCAGTTATAGATTATCTGCCTCTAAATAAATTTTCTATGTAACTTATAGAGGCAGTTATAAATTAGGCCAAAAACAAATTTGTAGCCAAACCTTTAGGGAAAATGTCAAACATAGCCAAAACTATTTGTAATCCTAAAAATGGCAATGTTTTATTTTCCGTTAACTTTTCCGTCCAAGTTAACGGAAATTTAACCCCTAAAATGATGATGTGTCCCTACTTTTTGCCACATAAGTATTTCTAATTAAAAATAATTAAAAGAAAACAAATAACATTCAAACTAAAAAAAAATCTCTAACCCTAATTTCCCTAACTCTACTTCATCTCCAACAGCCGCCGCAACACTAAACCCTGTTCCCCGACCTACTCCGGCAGCCTCCGACCACCCTGTTCCCCGACCTACTCCGGCCTCCTCGGACCTCCTACCTCCGACATCCCCTTGTTCCCTCCTCCGCCTGAAATCGGGAATCGTGAAAAGGGGTGGGGAGATGGTGAGTTGGGTTGGATGGAAGGGGAATCGGGAGGAGGTCGGAGGTCAGAGCAAAGTCGATTTCGAGCTACTGGAGGAGGAAGACGAGAAATCGGAAGGAAAGGAGACGTCGGTGAGGGAGAGATCCAAATCGAAGAGAGGAGCGTGCGAATCGGAGGCGTTGAATCAGCGAGGGAGGTTTCGCCTTCGGAGATCTCGAGCCAGAGCGCCGGCGGAATTTGGGGGGAAGGCGACGCTACTTGAGAGACGGCCAGCGAAGGTCTTAGACCGGCGACCCGAGTAATCGGAGTGGAAGAGGGTTCCCTTGGGCCGAGAGTCGAGAGAGAGAGATCGGAACTCGTGGCGGAGGGCCGAAGGCAAGGGAGGAGTTCTGGGAATCGGGGACGAGTCAAGGAAGGAGTTCTGACGCCGGCGGGCCGAAGGCAAAGGGAGAGGGAGCTCAGACGGATCTCGAGCCAGATTGGTGTTGGATTTGTTGTCCGTCGTGACGAGGAGATCGGGCGGCCGAGGAAGAGAAGATGAAAGAGAAAGAGTTGGGGATGCAGCAGCGGCGGCAGTGGTTTCTGCCATCGCCAACTTTATTTTTTATTTTAAATATTATAATTTATTTTGATTTTACCATATTTATTTTGATTTTACCATATTTTCTTATTATTTTGAATTTAAATAATTATATGGAATCTGACGTGGCATCTACTTGACCGGTCAAGTGGATGCCACGTCAGCTCCGTTTGTACAGTCACTAACGGTGTTAAAATTTTAACGGATGTTGGCTAAGTTTGTCCTAAAAAATAAATATTTGGTCCAAAAAATGTGACTCAAATAGTTTTGGCTATGTTTGACATTTCCGGGAAAGGTTTGCTACAAATTTGTTTTGGCCTATAAATTATCTGGCTCTAAATAAATTTTCTGTGTAACTTATAGAGGGAGTTATAAATTATCTACCTCTGAAGGAATTTTCCACATAACTTATAGAGGCAGTTATAAATTATCTGCCTCTAAAAGATTTAATCCTACAACTATTAAGGCAGTTATAAATTATATGCCTCTAAAACTATAGAATAATATTTATTAAACTTAAATAAATAAATAAATAACAATTAGAGGCATATATTTGCATCTATAGAGGCACATATAGTATTTGTTCTTTAAAAGTATATTTAGAGACAAATACTCTATGTGCCTCCGTGAATCGGCCTCTGTAGCCAGGTTTGTTATAGTGTACAAATTTTTTGAAGTCACATTGGTTTAGAAGACATTATCATTTGAAATTTGTTTGAACATAAGGTAGATTGTTTATGTAATAAGTGGACTATTAATGACATTTTTATTTAATAAGTGGTCATTAAGTGAACCTATTTTATTTTAGTATGTAATAAAACTTAATTGATATTTAAAATATCCTTAAATTTATCATAACATTCCATTTAATAATATATATTTTTTGGCATTGTATTAACTCAACTAATGAGCCAATAATGATATACATATTATATAAGCACTTATAATTAGAGGAGGGGGTATTCCCTTTAAATTGAAGATACGAACCTATAATATTATTTTATTTCATATTTTTTTAAATTAATTATTAGAATTAGAAATTAATAAATAAAATTTTAATATCTTTGAAACGCTGAGAAGTTTAAGAAAAATATTTTTTATTTATGAACTTAAAATAATTGTTTTTCGAGCAGAGAATTTTAATGATAATTATTATTTATAAATATTTTTTAATTATGATTATTTATCTTAATATTTAGTACACATTTTATAATATTTAATTGATGCATATCATACATATCCAAATATAATAATAATAATAATAATAATAATAATAATAATAATAATAATAATAATAATAATAATAATAATAATAATAATAAAATAATAGACTAGAACACTTAATAAAAATAGGGTACCCATAATAATGATATAATGTTTGAATAGAAAATAAATACACACTTTTTATGAATAAGATATATAATACACCTACAAAAAATGCAATTTTCATTTGCCTCGACCAACCATCACATAGTCGAATTTTATTTATTATTTTGGTAAACTCTTTAACAATGCTCTCTATAGGGTCACTTATCTTTTTCCATCACATTCTACTATATTAAAATAAAAAATTATCTTATATGAGAGCTATTAAGCTAAGTAAATAGAAAATGACTTGAAGATGTTTCTAAAATATATAAATTTGACCCTTGAATTTTTAGTTTGATTTCAATCTTTTGATTAAAATTTTATAGTTGGTTTTTATTTGGCTAAACATAATCCTGAATTTATTTATTTACATAATTATTATTCATTTACTAATTATACCGAATAAAGTCGGCCAACGGGCCGAAAAATTACTAGTAACAATATTATTTAAAATTTGGTTAGTGTGTTTTGAAAACTGAATCATGACTCGACTACCGCCCAATGTTATAACCTTTCCTGATCTGTCTCTTACTAGTGTCACCGACATCATCGTTGTCAACAAGAAATAGATGTTGATCCATTCTCCTAAATATCCAATGAATAACAAGATCTACAGTTTTCTCCAAGGCATTTAAGCCAAAAATGATACATAAATGCAAGCATTTTTATAAATAGATTACGAATTTAAATTATTAAAAGAAAAACACATAACCATTATATGATGTCTAACATTTTGCAATATTTTTAGAAAACTATGAATATTTGTTTTTTTTTCTTAGTCTTTGAATCAATTAGAAAAATAGAAACTTACAATAGAGATCAATTAAAAAAAGTTTAGTTGATGGAGTTGAGATTTGAAGTGGTGGGCTCATTTTCTAATACAAAAGAAGACCTTTCTTCTTCTTCATCAGCAACGGCTCCTTTCTTGTTTGGTCCTTATATGTTTTAGGCCCATACGACATCTTTTAAGTTTTTGACCTGCAGCCTGTTGCAGTTCGTTACTTTATCGTCTTAATTAGTTTTGACGTCTTCTGTAACAAACAACCTTAAATTGGAATGAGAGCACACAGGGTGAAGGCATCTTTTCTGCCTCATCCTTTCTAGAATCGTATCATGGTATCAGAGCGAATCACGCTCACACCTTCTTCTTCTTCTTCTTCTTTTTCTCTTTTCTGCTGAAACTTTTGAGCTGCAACAATGGAGGATGAAATCACCACAGAGATTTCTGCTCCAACAAAAACTTACCCCTTACAGATCCGTACTACCTACATGGAGGAGAAAACCCTGCCTTAGTGTTGGTTCTAGAACGACTTGATGGCACCAACTATGACGACTAGAGCAAATCCATGCTCACTTCACTTGGTTCCAAGAACAAAATTCCTTTTATAGATGGCTCTCTTCCTATGCCTTTAGCTAGTAATCCTCTGTATCAGCCATGGGTGGCTTGCAACACCACGGTGTTAGGATGGCTTCGTCTCTCAGTTACAGATACCATCTGAAGGTCACTGCTCAACTACAAGACAGTTGCTGAAGTCTGGAAGAATTTGAAGAAGCGATTCTCACAAGGAGATATGATCCGAATCTCTGAGCTGCAAGAAGAGCTCTCCAACCTCAAGCAAGGTACCAGGACTGTTTCTGAGTATTATACTCACCTTATTACTGTCTGGAATGAATTAATCGGGTATCAACCCATACTTGACTGTGACTGTGATGGATCTATACACGTTGACTGCAAGGTTTCTCTAAAAATGGCTGAATACCAGGAAACAAATTATATAATACAGTTTCTCAGGGGATTGAATGATAACTACACCCTTGCAAGAACAAAGATACTTATGAGTGACCCCTTACCCGATTTGGATTCTATATGCTATCGTGTGACTCAACTGGAGAGGCAGCTTATATGCATAGCAGGATAGCAGAAAACTCATTCTGCCATGGCAATGAGTGTTGCTCAGTCATCTCAATACATGCCTCCTCAGCCTCGATTTCCACATGGAAGCACTCCTCGTGGGATTTTGCCTTGACCACCACAATGAGTTCCAAGGCCTCAAGGAACATACAATTATAAGTCTCATTTACACTGCACATATTGCAAGTTTACTGGACACACATATGAGGAATGCTGGAAGAGGATAGGGTATCCACCTAGTTATACACCACGATATTCACAAACACCAACTCCAAGACCACAGGTTGCAGCAGCTAGCTCTCACCAGCCAAGTTTGATTGACGGATTGTCAGGTTTGAATTTGACACAGGAGCAGTGTACTCAGCTACAAGCATTAATTCAGTATAACACAACCACCAAACCTAGCACACCAAACCCACCTACATCTGCACCCTCACACACTGCTTTCCTTTCCTCAGTAGCTCATCCTGCAGGTAAATTATATTCACACACACACAACTGGATTTTAGACACAAGGGCAACTGAACACATGATATGTGACATTGCCTATTTTACATCTTTTCATCCTATTCTCAATACCTACATCACCTTGCCTAATAATGTTAGGGTTCTAGCTACTCACATTGGCATTGTTAATATCTCTGAATCCATTACCTTGCATGATGTCCTATTTGTTCCTTCATTCACTTTCAACCTAATTTCAGTTCACAAATTAACTTCAACAATGTCTATCTCTGTCTTGTTTTCTGGCAAAATGTGTTATCTGCAGGACCTTGCTACGGCGAGGAGGATTGGTTCAGCTAATTCTTCCAATGGACTGTACTGCTTGACTCCTTCATCCCTATCAACCCTATGTACTCCTCATCACACAAACCTTATTTCAACCTCTCAACCTCCATCTGATTTTGATCTATGGTAATACCGCCTTGGTCATTTATCTCACTCTAAGGTTTCTTGTTTACAGTCTTTAGATTCTGGTATTGTTACCAAATCATCAAAGCCTTGTGCTATCTGTCATTTTGCCAAACAAAGGAAGTTACTTTCTCTTTAAGCAAATCAGTTTCCAGTGCTATTTTTTATCATATTCACATTGATATATGGGGGTCCTAATGCATTGCCTTCTTATGATGGTTATTCCTATTTTTTAACCATTGTTGATGATTTCTCACGTGTCACGTGGGTCATGCTCATGAAACAAAAATCAGAAGCCAAAGATCATATCAAAAGTTTTTGTGCATATGATGTTAAGCAATTTGGGAAGTTAGTAAAACGAATAAGGAGTGACAATGCAAGGGAATTTTTGCTTACTGATTTCTTTCAGGCTGAGGGTATAGTTCATGAGACAAGTTGTGTTGAAACCCCCCAACAAAATAGTCGTGTTGAAAGGAAACATCAACACATTTTATCTGTTGCTAGAGCTTTGAAATTCCAAGCTGGTCTGCCTTTATGTTTCTGGAGTGACTTTATTAGGCATGTTGTTTTCTTAATCAATCGATTACCTTCACCTGTTCTTCAAAATCAAACTCCCTATTAGCTTCTTCATAACAAGCCACCTGATTTCTCTTTTCTATGTGTCTTTAGTTCCCTTGTTTATGCTTCTACACTTGTTAGCCATCGTTCTAAGTTTACTTCTCGGGCTCGTGAGTGCATTTTTCTTGGTTACTCTTTTGGCACAAAGGGGTTCAAGCTCTATGATCTTTCTTCCCATGACACCTTTCTCAACAGAGACGTTGTGTTTTATGAGCACATTTTTCCTTTCCTTAATCGACCTTCTAATTCTGATTCTGTTTTTGGTCGGCCACATGCCACCATTCACCCCATCAGCACTCTTAACTCTCTTTCTCAGTCACCAGTTTTCCCATCAGAGGCCTTTCTTCATACTTCTGATCATACTCCAAACATTATGGACAATGACACACCATCTACAAATAACATCACAACACCCACGGAAACCACACTTCTTCCACCATTTTCCCCTTTGCCAGAATTTTCCACTCCAGAACCACAAAACAATGACAACCTATACACTCCCAGCAGCACAAATAGTTTGGACAACACTCCACCTCACACACAAACTCCCCCATTACAACCTCGCATACCACTCAGATCACGACGACCACCCACTTACTTAAATGATTATCATCTCAGTTTGTTAACTCAAACAACCTCAGACGACACTGCTGTAACCAATCACTCTGACTCCTCCTCACAACAAGGTTCCAACACAAAGCAAGGTACACATTCTATTGAAAAGGTTGTTAATTATGATAACTTGCATCCTAGATTTAGACACTTCTGCTTGTCTGTTAGTTCCCTTTCTGAACCTAGATCATTCAAAGAAGCCTGCAAAGCCGAACCCTGGATCAATGCTATGTCTTCTGAGCTCACAACACTTGATCAAAATCAAACATGGCGATTTGAACATCTTCCAGCTGGGAAACGGCCAATAGGCTTCAAGTGGGTTTACCGGATCAAATTTAAATCTGATGGAAGCATAGAACGTTACAAAGCTAGATTGGTAGCAAAATGATACACTCAATAGGAAGGTTTGGATTACACAGAAACATTTGCTCCAGTGGTCAAGATGACCACTATAAGGGTACTTCTTGCCATTGCAGCAACCAAGAACTGGTTTATTGAACAGTTGGACGTCAATAATGCTTTCCTACACGGGGATTTATATGAAGAGGTGTATATGGAACCGCCTCCTGGACTACACATAAATGAAAGTGATAAAGGAAAGGTATGTAGACTCCTCAAGTCTCTTTATGGACTCAAGCAGGCATCACGACAGTGGTTTGCAAAGCTGACAGAGGCATTGACTGCTCTTGGTTATAAATAGAGCAACTCTGATTATTCATTATTCACAAAAGGGAAGGGTTCGAATCTTACAGTAATCCTTATTTATGTTGATGATCTAATCTTAGCTGGGAATGATATACAAGAGATAGATGCAACAAAGACTTATCTAGATAAAGCTTTCAAAATCAAGGATTTGGGTCCCTTGAGATATTTCTAGGGTTGGAAGTGGCAAGGAGCTCCACTGGTATACACTTGAATCAACGGAAATATGCTTTGGAAATACTTAATGAATGGGTTTTTGTAGATGTCAAGCCAGTTACCACACCAATGGAGCCAAAGACGAGATTGATTAAGGATGATCAAGGAAAATTTGTGGATCCTACAGAGTACAAAAAACTGGTGGGCAAACTGATATATCTTACGACCACCAGACCAAATATCAGTTTTGCCACGCAGCAGCTCTCACAATTTCTTGATAAACCTACTGAGCGGCATCAAACTGCAGCCCATCGCTTGCTACGATACATAAAAGGAGCACCCAGCCAAGGCTTGTTCTTCCCAGCAGCCCCCTCTGTACAGCTCTATGCTTACACAGATTCATATTGGGCAGGTTGTCCCGACACAAGGAGATCGATTTCTGGATACTCCATTTTTCTGGTCATTCACTGGTTAGTTGGAGATCCAAGAAGCAATCAAACCAAGACTAAAGTGTTCGATCATCAGCAGAAGCAGAGAACAGAGCAATGGCATTCACTGCCTGTGAAATACAATGGCTAAGAAGTCTATTGCGGGATCTTCACATTCCCATCCAATGCCCAACTCTACTCTACTGTGACAATCGCTCAGCTCTACACATTGCTACGAATCCAGTTTTTTCATGAAAGAACTAAGCACATTGAGCTTGACTCCACTTTGTTCGACAGAAGATTGCAGAAGGGGTGATTAAAGCTTCCTATGTTCTAGCTTCCTCTCAACTTGCGGATGTCTTCACCAAGAACTTAGGACCGGCTCCGTTCCATTTTATGATCTCCAAGTTTGGAATGCAGAATCTCTGCCTTCCAGCTTGAGGTAATGATGTAAATCTCCCCAGATAAAGGTTCGAGATGGTCGTTAATCATATTACAGACGGTCTGTGTTTTCAAGGGCAAATACCCTGAGAGTGTCTTTTACACATTAGAGCCAGTGACCCAACAACGCAACATACTATTTACTGTTACAGAAAGTATCATCATTCCACAGTTAGAAAGAAACAGCCATACTGACTAGGCGGCTTCTGCAAACCCAATCCTAAGGTTGCCATAATCAAACACCGTGTGATACCGACCCATGAAGACATCACCCATAATCCTGCATTTTCAAGTGGCCATTTATTTATATTCATATTGTAACCAGATAAATACGATACACTAAAGCTCTCACACTTACCAGAGAGGACCACGTGGCGGCGGCACATCAATTGCCGTAAATCCACTAATGCACTGAGCAGCAGGCCCCTCTCCAACTTTCAGGACATACTGATTACCAAACAGCCATCACAAAGTTCAAATACATATCAGCAAACTAAGCTTTCACACCACATAACTATGTTCACAAATTACCTGTTCCGGAGCAAGGTCAAACACCTTTCCACCAATTGTAAATGAAACATTAGGCATGGTTGACAGGCTCGCACAATCAACTGACGATTCCCCCATTGGACTCGGCAATCGATCACAGAGCTGTAACAACAGGTGGCAGAATCGGTAAACCACAATTCTCACTTGCTACATTCTCTACTTAAGCCTAGTTGTGTTCCTGAGCGACTTAAAAAGAAAAACAAGATTGAATGGCTTACCTCATTTGCATAGTCAATTACACGCTGCTGTGTTTCATTCTGCTTAAGCTTGTTCTGCATCCAGACAACAGCCATCTCACAAGCAGCGCATGTTGCCTCACTAGTGGCACCAACTGCTTTCTCAATGCTCTTTGTCACAACACTCTCAATACCCATACTGTGTGTGAAGTTTAAAAAGAAAACACAATGGAACAAAGCCAGCAATTAGCACCTGATGTTCGAAACAAAGAATCCTCCCAGAAAAGGGTACAAGAAACAGCAACACACACACCTAATGCCTTGTGACCCATCAAATTCACATAGACCGACCTGAGAGCAGATCTTTTGAGGTTCATCCTGCCACGTATCATACAATTAACTCTCAATTCGAGCAAGAGACCCGGTCTATATAAAAAAAAACGTTGACTAACAAATCCTTCAGCATGGAAAAAATGTACCTTTTCTAAGATCATCTTAATTATAGTTTCTCCATATTGAGCAATTACGGCCTTACACTCTTGGCTGGCTACCCCAGTAGCGCCAATGGCATGATTAACTTCTGCAATAATTGTCTGCATTTGAATTATAAAACTTCAGTTAAAATGCATGGTTATGAAGAGCTCAGTCCAACCCAAAATCTAAAGCCACAAATTCAACATCAGAGATAGCACACAGAATAATCAAACTCCTACAGAAGCATACAGCCCAAAATCTAAAGCCACAACCACAGATTTCAACATAAGAGATGGCACACAGAATAATCAGCCTCGTAGATAACATGTACCTCAAAACTTGTCAACAAAACCCAAGCAGAAAATATTATAAGATGTTTTTGGCCTCATTCCTCAGGATATCACAAAGAATAATAGAAACAGAAAAGCAGCATGTTTGTTATTAGATGGAGTTGACTACAAACCGTTGGTCCTGCCAACAATGAGGTTCCAGAATCGGCAATAGCTGCACAGCCACCAGAGCAGAATCCTGGAAACAAGAAATAATATGAAGACTGAAATGAAAACTTTATGGGAAGATTCTTGTTACCAAGTCATGAACTATTAAAATTCTCACCAGTAGATTTTCCATCAACCAGAACATCACCCATATCAAACTGTGAATCAGGACAAAAATATCTTTAAGTCTCGTGAATCAAATTAGTATATTATAACACAAGAAGAACCTAATTCACTAACCTGCCAATACCCTTTCTGTGTCACAGGCACATATGTGTGTTCGCCAACAAAGTGGTTAGGATCCACACCACCAAAAACAAGTTCACCCCCTTCGTCCTCATCAGCATTGCGGTTAAACCAGAAGGAGAAAACTGGCTCATTGATGAGTCCTTGGTCGACCATGTTGTACCTGTGAAGCAGTTCAAAATTTGAGATATTATGAAAGTACGGATTCTGGACCAAACAACTCTTATTTTACCAGTTCAAATGAATATCAGGTCAAACAGCAATTATATACCACACAGGGACAGCATCTCCGACAGAAATTTCCTGAAATCCAAGCCCAAGTATTCCATCAAACTTAGCCACCAAGAATGTGATGCTTGGCTCCTTTGTTGCTTCAATAAATTCCTGGAACAAACAAATTGTATCAGCATATAGACACATCTAACTAAGAGCAGAACATATATTCATTTTATGAACCAAAAAAACAAAACATCCAATAACCTGATTCTTGACAACAAGATCACCAACTTTTACATTATCCTGGCTGAAGAAGCCAGAAATGGCTCCAGTTCCATATTGGATAGCAGCAGATTTTCCTGCACAATAACATATGTCCAGAAGCCTTCTTCATCAACCAAACCAGAAGTGCATAATATAAATTACTGAGCATTAGTAGAAAACAGAAACAATGAATGCCCATGGCACAGCTGCTCGTGTTGACCATGCTCATAGATATGTCACAGCTAAAACAAGCAGAGCCTAAAAACTCATTACCATAAAAGATCCAGGCAAAATACCAACTTAATTGTATGCTTCATAGAGAAGAGTCTTCCAAGGAATGGTTAAAATTCATAGAGAACAAAGATGAGTGGACAAACCATTCTTCTCGTAGGTACTTGAACGACTTGACTTGTACTTGGAGTGCAAATAGCAAGCAAGCTTCAAAAGCAAAGAGAATAAACTTAACCCACACGAAATATAACAGGTAGACACATATGCAGTTGGCACTCAGTAACAAACCAAGATCATTTAGCTCACCGAGAAATAGCACTTGGAAGAGGGCACCCACAGATTAGAGCTGCCAGTATCAAATATCACAGTGAACGTTTGAGGCGGAGTGCCAATACCAATCTCACCAAAGTACTGAGCATCCATATAGTTCCTGAGAGTTACTATGTCGGTGTCTTGAGCATCTCCTAGGTTCCCACGGAAGTGGTACTTTCTAATAGAAGCATTCAACAGCTCTCCTCCTTTGGACCCCAGCTGAGCAGCTACAAGGTTGTTCTGATCAAGCTTTCTCTTCTTGATTCCGATTCTAACAAGTCCATCGTTGGGTGCAGCAAAAACCAGAGGCAGCAGAACGCAAAGCAAAAGAGCAGCTGTGATATTCCTAGGTCTGGAAAAAGTTCCCATGCTTGCAACTGTTGTGAAAAAAGATTTGATTGCATCAACTATACTCTTTGAAAAAAGATTAGATGGCCATAAAAATCAAGGCTGATTCTCAGCAGAGATCGGCTGCAATTGAGGAAATATTCGAAATTATGTAGAAAATAAAAACTTCGAGGTACTGGATTATGACGGCATACAATTGCTATTTACAACTGATCGCCGTAATAAAAGCACGAAACGAAGAACAAAATGCGAGATACCAACGCAAAGCAGGCAAAGTGTGGTAACCGCTGGGAGGAAGAAACATACCAATCTGACAGTGAAAATTTGGCAAGTCAAACCTCTCTAAACACAGAAATTACACGGCTCACAGTAGAAACAGCAACAATCAATCGCTACAACAGTCAACTGGAAAATCAAACCACAGGGATAACGAAGCAAAACAGTGAAACAAATCGATTATAATTGGTCGGAGCAAACACTCACTGTGTGGGCGATGATCGAGAGGAGAGAGAAGAACTGCTGACAGAGTGAAGTCTGGAATGGCCTATTCCTCAAAATGGATGGGGTTCGTTTATGGTTAATTAGCAAAAAGGTCACTAAACTAAGTACCATAGACAAATACGTCACTCACCTAATTTTAGTTTTACCAACTCACAACCATGGGATATGTAATTCACTATTTTCAACATCATTTATGTATGGTCAACCTTTAATTAGAGTTATCAAAATTTACTTTCAACTCTTTTAAACATGACATAACTAAATTTTGGGAACCATCTCGAAGAGTGTGTGTTTGAGCATATCCTCTTATTGTAGAGCTTTTGTTTTCTTGTCTGGTCAATCTTTTTGCCAGCGGAATCAGAACTAAAAATGCCCTGAGCCGAATTTATTATTAGAATATATATTTTGTTACATATATTATTTTACTTTCAATATATAATGCTATTTGCCATCATTGCGCCCGATATGTTTGTTCTTAAGATTATTAGTATTACTCTTGAAAAAATGAAATTAGAATGTGCCACCGACGATTTTTTATTAATTTAAATGATTTATCATCAAATATTGTATTTTTACTCATTCATAATCGAGTTAAAATGGTACTCATGCTGACAAAACATTAGCATTAGGGAAGGGTATGGTTAATATGATTGAGTATATTAACTAGCTTGTAGGGATGCAGTTTCTTGGTGTGTCTCTTCGGATCTTTTTCAGGTGAATTTTGAAGGCGACGCATAACTGATTTCAAAAACAGTACGAAGTACGGAGAACTCTAGAGTCCGAGGTAGGATCATTGTCCAGGAAGTCATCCGGTTATTTTTTTTAGTACTTGTTTCGGTTGTAGCGGTTTTGGAAAATCCCAAAACTCCTACAACACATTAAATTAATTAAAAATTCACAAGATGACTTTACATTTGCACCATTGATCTACCACAAGTTTTATAGGCTAAAATAGCTACAGCGGATTTGTTACAACTGAAAGTTGCGATTGTAGCAGTTGTGTAACCTAACCTCTACAGCAGACTGCTTGATGCAGACGATTTTGTAGTGATTTTGAAGAAGCGCTACAATGGTCCTTGTAAGAGTTATAACCCCTATCACGGGTATCTCATAACCCCTAGGATGGATATGATTTTGTTCAATTGGGTGTTGAATGCCTTAACACTTTTCTTTCTCAAACACGCTCATTTTCTTGTTTTTTGAGTTGGTGAAGGTATGGCTCAAACCTAATTTAGTCATACACTTTCGCCTACTTTCATTCTCTTTTCTCGTACCGAAAGCATTTCAATCGGCTTTTTCTTTTAACACATAAGTTTTGCCAACAACACTAATCAATATTGATGAAAGGCTGAGTTGGATCATAGGGGTTTTCTATATCAGGTTTGAAATTTGGATGATAAGCGTGCAAAACTAAAACGAAATCAGTTATGTGGGTTATGTAGAGGGATATAAGATAATGAAAGAGGTGAGGTACATGCATGGAGATTGATGATTCCATTGGGAGAGTGGCATGATATTGGACAATGCTTGGGGTTGTTTGGGTTAGATATTTGGGAGGAGGTGATTTCAAATATTTAGGGTGTTGTTTGTTATGGGTGATATTGATATCTAATATCACCCAATATCAAGATATTCAAAATATCTCATTTGGTTGCAGTGATATTGATATTGATAACTGCAGATATCATGATATTCAGAATATCATCATTTTTTCTATCCTGAATATCATGATAATTACACCAAATACCATTAAACTTTCATTTTCATTCATACTCACCACTCAACTATTTTTCTTACATTAAATACCATCAGACTATACTTTAGTTTCACCGATTACCACTCCGTCCTTTTTTTTTACCGGAATGATGACGTGGCTTTGACGGATCATGTCTAGTCAGCTAAACAAAGCTGAGTCAGATGCCAACTTGGATTTAGACAAAGCTAAACTCTAAGGTTTTTTTCTTCTGTTTTTTATATCCTTTCTGCAACTCTCCTCCATTCACTCCTCCAGATTGCTCCACATTCCTTCTCCATATCTTTGTTGGCATTTGACTCAGCGTTATTCAGCTGACTACACATGCTCCGTCAAAGCCACGTCGTCATTCCGTCCAAAAAATGGACGGAGTGGTAATCGGTGAAACAAAATGTATAGTTCGATTGTATTTAATGTAAGAAAAATAGTTTAGTGGTGAGTATGAATGAAAATGAAAATTTAGTGGTATTTGGTGTAATTAAGTCGATATTTGGGGTGAAAAGTGATATCAATATCACTCTTTAGATATTCTACTCCCCCCTAGAATATCTGTCGGGTGATATTGATATCACTATTTGCAGACTTTTTTGCCCCCTATTCTATCCTCTCAATTACAATGTCATTATTTACTTTCCCCATTTCTCATCCCCGATTAATTCTCTCTCACCTCCTCACCATTTGTCGATTGATCGTACGCCGATTCCATTGTCCAACTAGTTTTGGACAATTGACGGGTGTGCTATTTTCTTAGCAAATCAGTCAAACCTCCAAACCTTCTATTAAAGTAGTTGGTGAATTAGCTAGGGTAAAGTTCATTCGATTATGTTCAGAGCAAGTGTCCCATAAAGTTGAGGGCAAATTGGTCAATTTCCCATTAAAGTAACTTATCACCAATTGTTACAATATCACAACACCAAACAATATTATCTTGCTAATTGGTTTACTAATATCAATGTAATAACATATCAATATATCCCTAATATCAATATATCTACATATCATCCAACCAAACGATTTCATTTTTTGTTAGGCAAATAGCATGATATTGGGTGATAGATATATTTTCACCTAATATCACAATTTGAATATCCACCTAAATAGGTGAATATCTAAAGTCACCTTTAGATATCATTCATTTGGACAATATTGTCCCTTTCTAACCTCAAGAATTACATGCCATTCTGGGCCCACCAATCATCTTTTCCAGCCCACTTTCCCTTTCATCGTCTCTATCTTATCCTCTCTCTCCATAGATGAATCCTCCACCTATTATCATCATCTATCCAAATCTCCAATTTCTCATATGTTGATTATCTCCTTCTGCTTCACTTCGTGGAAGTACTCTCATCTAAACAAATCGCTTCATCATAACCATCATCGTTACCCGAAGAAGAAGAAGCAAAACCGTCATCACACTACAAGAAACAATACATTTAACAACGGCAGAATTCAAAGTTAACAGCGACCACTGCCGCTGTTAAATTATTTTAACCGCGGCCACTGGCCGCTGCTAAATTGGCCAATGCTAAATGAATTTAACAGCGGCACAAAGTGGTCGCGGTTAAACCTAACGACCGCTGTTAATTTGTAAGTGTTTAACAGCGGCCATTTAGTGGCCGCTGTTAAATTGTTTCGTCTGGCAAAATTTTTAGCCGGAACTCCGGCCATAGAGTCAGAACTCCGGCGGCACCCAACGAACAAATTCATGTACAGAACCCCCGTAGCCTTACCATAGATCCCTTTGGTCTTCCTAAACAGGACGGAAAGGGGAGACGTTGGCGGCAATCCAGGCTTCGATGGTGGGGAGTTTTGCGAGGGAGGGGGCGTTGGCGTTGGGGATTGTGACAGGGACAGAGATTCCGGTGCCGGAGAAGGCGCGGAGGATGTCTGGATTGGCGTCGAAGAGATTGATTCAGTCGATTGTAGTTTTGGATCTCAGGAAGGATGCTACATGAGATGGAGGTGGGAGATTGATTCAGTCGATTGTGGTTGCCGTCATTGTACCCATCTCCGGAACAGAAGAAGAAGGAAAAGGAAGAGAAAAGGAAGAGGAAAAGGAAGAATGATGAAGAAGAAGATCAGCGGAAAGAAGAAGAAGGAAGAGGAAGAGGAAAAGGAAGAAGGAAGAAGAAGAAGATCGGCAGAAAGAAGAAGAAGGAAGAGGAAGAGGAAAAAGAAGAAGAAGATCGACGGGAAAGAGAAGAAGGAAGAGGAGAATGATGAATTAGGGTTCGACAATCCGTGTGAGATAAAACCAGCCAATCAGATTGCATTATTTTAACAGCGGCCACTTGGCCGCTGTTAAATTACCCCGACCGCTGTTAAACTGTTCAATTTAACAGCGGCTTCTTAGCCGCTGTTAAATTTCCGCTGTTATATTAATTTAACAGCGGTCGTGTAGTGGCCGCTGCTAAGCTTCCGCCGTTAAATGGACAGTTTCTTGTAGTGTCAACATCCTTCCTCCTCCTTTATCTGACATTGCTCTTCTCACTCTCTCTCAATCTCTGTAACAAGTAACTGAAAGGCTGGAAAGAGAGGAGGAGGAAAAGGAAAAGTAGAAAAGGGTCTTTATTTCGCCGACGCCATGCTCGATAGCGTCCCTATCATCGCCGTCACGGGACAGGTCCGGTTCTGATCGAGATTCCAAAAGACGTTCAACAGCATCTCGTGATTCCGAATTGGGATCGAGAAATTAAACTCCCAGAGTATACCGCTAGGTTACCCAAAACGTCTGAAATCGCTCAATTGGAGCAGATCCTGAGGATGATCTCTGAATCGAAGAGGCCGATTCTCTACGTAGGCGGCAGATTGAATGCTTCAATTTATTGGGGTTGTGAGTTTTAATGAGGATTGAAGAAGAAAAAGAAGAAGGAAGGAAGAGACGGGGGTTTTTTCTCTTAAGGGAGAGAAAGGAGGGAAGGAGGATGGATTTTCTCTCTGGTTAACGGATCTTCTTCTCACCCAAGCATGAATGCTTCAAAATTGGATATTTGGTGGTTATTTTGCTGAATCAGTTACCAATCTCAGAGAATTGCAGGCCTTTGTACATATATTTGGTGGTTATGTAATTAACAAACTTGGCAGATTGATGAAAGAGCACACAGCTGCCCTCTTGAATTGCATTGATACATCACTGAAGTTAAATTAATAAAATGGCGAGTTGCTGAAGTTTGTTGCTGAAAGCGCATTGCTGGACTTGGACATAGTAATCGGATTCTGTATATAAGCAGAGCAAGCACTCATAGAGGATCGAATCAATGATTGGTAGTTGGGATTGAATCAGTAGCTACCAAGACAGAGTTGTTAGCAACATAACAAAATGTTGTTGTTTTAATATGGGAGGGCAAGATTGTAATTGAACACATTTGTAAAATTTCACTCAATTTCACATATACTGTTGAAAGATACGTGTTAGCTGGAATATTAGTTGTCTTTTATTGAGTTAGTTGGCTGTATTAGATCCTACAAATTAGGAAGATAGAATATCCTAATTATAGTAGGTTTTATGTAACCCAAGCTCTATATTAGAGTTAGGCGTATTATTGAATCAATACAACAAAAAAGAGGGTTCACCTCAAAAGTTGGCGTGGTATCAGAGCTCCGGTTATAACCTAGGAGTCGCCGGCCACCTTCTTCTTCTTCTTCTTCTTCTTCTTCTTTTTAAGTCTTTATTTACATCAGCACTATGACTAAAACTGATGATTCAGAAGCTAAGTCTGGGACTGCATCTCATTCAACAGTCACTAGTCACCAAGATTCATACTCAGGTCCGATTGTGAGCCATAAACTGGATGGAAAAAATTACCTTCAGTGGTCGCAATCTGTCCAAATGCATATTGCTGGAAGAGGACGAATTGGTTATATAACTGGTACGACTAAGCAACCTGAGGAGTCCGAAGCAACCTACTCCACCTGGTTCGAGAATGATGCTTTGGTCAGGTCATGGCTAATAACCTCAATGCAGCCCAATGTTGGAGAGAATTACCTTCTCCACAAGTCAGCCAGAGAAGTATGGGAGGATGCTAGAGATACTTACTCAACCACGGATAATTCCGCTGCCTTGTTTGAGGTTGAGACAAGGTTATTCAATCTGAAACAAGGAGACATGGATTCAACATAATACTTCAATGTCCTAGGGCAACTTTGGTTACATCTTGACATGTACGAAACTCAGCCCTGGGTTAATCCTCAAGATGCAAAGTTGTTCAAAAGGTTTATTGAGAAGAAACGCACCATCCAGTTTCTCCTTGGTCTAAACCAAAATTTGGATGATGCTTGAAATAGAGTAATGAGCACAAAGCCATTCCCAAGCCTTAAAGAGGCCTTTGCTGAAATTCGACGTGAAGAAAGTCGAAGACAGTTGATGATGATTCCTGAGATAAAGCAGCAAGAAGACAGTTCAGCACTTATTGTGCACAACTCCAAGAATATGGGAAACTATAAAGGGAAGAAACCGCTTATTACTTGTGAACATTGTCACAAAGGTGGTCACACCAAGGAGGAATGTTGGGAGATTGTGGGCAGGCCAGCAAATTGGAAAGCGAAGAGTGGAAGGGAAGGTCGCGCTCATGTGGCAACAACCTCTGGAAAGGGTGACAACTCTGAACTCTCAAAGGTCCAGGAACAAATGGAGGCCCTCCAAAAGATGGTAACTCAGCTGTGCAAATTTGGGCAGCAATCACAGAATGGAGGATCCACCGTGTACAATACAAGCTTATTCGACAATGGAGGTAAAATCCCTGCTGCCTACCTTGTTAAGAATAAAGATTCAGAATATTGGATTATGGATTCAGGGTGTACAGACTCTATGACTGGGTTTAGAGATTTGATACAAGATCTTAACCCATATCCAAGGCAAGCTGGGGTCAGAACTGCAGATGGAGCATTGGCCTCAGTTACATGAATTGGTCGGGTTCAATTGACAGAGAACATATCCCTGTTTCCTGTACTTTATGTTCCAAAGCTGAATTGCAGCCTCATCTCTGTTAGTCAGATTGCTCATGATCTGGATTGCAAAGTGACATTTGGTACTACTGGTTGTGTTCTACAGGAAGTGGAATCTGGGAGGACGATTGCCAGTACTGAAGTATGTGAAGGGCTCTATGTGCTAAGAGGAAAAAAACCAAATTGGAAGAAGGAAGGTGTTACAGTGAGATCGGCAAATGCAGTAGCTAGTAATAGTTATAGTGAAAATCAGGTTATGTTGTGGCATTTTAGGCTGGGACATCCGAGTTTTGGATATCTCGAGAAACTGTATCCGCATTTGTTTGCTAATAAAAGTTCAAAGTTTTACAAATGTGAAATCTGCCAGTATGTCAAACATACCAGAAGTGTCTACTATGGAGCTCACTACAAACCCTCACATCCATTTGCAATCATCCACAGTGATATTTGGGGTCCAAATCGAGTAAAAAGTTTAAATGGAGCTAGGTGGTTCATTACATTCATTGATGATCACACCAGAATGACGTGGACCTATCTTATGAGAGATAAGTCAGAAACTACAAACGTGTTCAAAAACTTCCACGCTCTAGTGCAAACTCAGTTTGCTACTAAAATTCAAGTACTCAGGACGGACAATGCTAAAGATTACTTCAATAGCATGCTCGGACAATTCTTGACTCAGGAGGGTATTGTTCATTGCAGCTCGTGTGTGGATACCCCTCAACAGAATGGCATAGCAGAACGGAAAAATAGGCACCTCCTGGAAGTGGCTAGAGCCACTATGCTAGCCAATCATGTTCCTAAGTACTTATGGGGTGAGGCTATTCTCACTGCCACATATTTGATAAACAGACTTCCTAGTAGAGTTCTGCAATTTCAGACTCCACGGGTTGTTCTCTTGGCTGCTTGTCCACACACTAGAGCTTTCGTGTCAGATTTGACACCTAAGGTGTTCGGTTGTACAACTTTTGTGCATGTGTTACCTCACCTTCGTTCAAAATTAGATCCCAAATCACATAAGTGTATTTTGTTGGGTTATTCTGTGTCTCAAAAGGGTTATAAGTGCTACTCTCCAATTACCAAGAAGATTTACACCACAAATGATGTAACATTTTTTGAAGATCAGCCTTACTTCTCCACTACTGTTGTTCAGGGGGAGACACAGCTAGAACCTCAGTATTGGACAAGTCAAATTGAACTTGATCCTGCATTCATGATGACACTCGATTTGACGTGATTATCAGCCTCATTTAAGCGACATTTCCTTGCTTAAGACATGGTTTTTAGGGTAGAATAGCGAATATTCACTCAACTGCTCTATCTCGTGCCATTTGTGTTACTTTGGCCCGTTTCGGGTCTATTTGATGGTTTTCTAGTGTTTTCATGATATCACGAGTTTTTGCCGTCAAATAAAGTAGCCAATGACGTGTCTAAGGTGTTGGAACCTCGAGGAATCACACCAGAATCGATCCGAGAAGTCAATCAAGTCGAATCAAATCCTGCCCCGATTTACACTGCAGTTTTTGGCGAAAATCCCCCAGGTTTTCGGCAAAAACTCAAGAAGGAATCGGCTGAGTTCAACAAAGAGAAGTTTTCGGTGAAAACTTCAAGTTTTTGCCGAGAACCCCAAGGTCCGAAAAACACAGGAGAATCAGCCGACGGACGCCTTCATTTACACTCAAGTTTTCGGTGAAAACTCAACAAGTTTTCGGCGAAAACTCAAGGCAAAATCCGGCGGTATTAGGGTTAAGTATAAATACTTAACCGGCGGCCCAAATAAAGATATACCTGATAATACAACATAACTTCAGAATTCTCACGAGTTCTGGAGCAGAGTTTAGAGTTCAAAGAGCCAAGAAGAGATCGTGACGCCATCCCTTCACCTCGGAGACTCTGAGCTAGGATTGAAGATTACCGGAGATCGAAGCTTCGCCGGAGTCATCTTAATTAGGTTTTTCAGATCCTTTTCTGTCCTCTGTTCAAAATGAACTTTGTCTTTGTCTTTGATTCTTTTGTTATGAACATGAGTAGCTAAACTCGTAGAGCTTAGACTAGATGAACCCTAAGTGACCCAGGGCTTTAAAGCGGTCACGGATCGGCGGTGATTAGATTCAAAGTTCAATCAGTTTCTCTTTCATGTTTTTGTTCTTCGTTGTTTATGTTTCTTGTCTGGATTGATCACCTAGATTAGATTCTTGTTAAGCTAAGGATAGAAGCGAACGCTCGCCTTACTTTAAAACATCAAATCGAACAATTAACCTATTCATTGGAGTGTGCCTTTCGTAGGAACCAGTTAGGGTTAATCCACTGCAAGAGTAACTCATAAATCGTTAGTAATTCCACCAGTTAGTTTAGTCGTTGCAAGAGGCGACCGTACCCGGGCGACTAATTAATCTTGGTAGCTAGATCGGATAGAGCGAACGTTCGCCAGTCTTAAACCTAAGGGTCAGGAGTTATGGTGGTGTCTTAGAATTGATTGAACGAGAATTGAAATCCGCTGATCTGTTGATTGCCAATGCTCTGGTGAACTAAGGGGGATTCGAAGTCTAAGCTTGTCTGTCATCTTTGTCAAATCAACCAATCTTTCAATCTGTCTTTCAGTTTTAGTTTTTAATTTTCGTGCTTTTTCTAGAATTAGAAGTCGTGGAACTCACACCACGCACAACCTGTTTAAACCTGAGTAATTTGCCTTTATATTTGAGTAGACAATTGAAGAAAGCCCGTGGAATATGATCTACCCTAGCTTCCAGCTTGGTAGTTATTTGATAACCCGCTCTACGACGGTTCATCAAATTGGCGCCGTTGCCGGGGACCTTCTTTTAATTGTTTGAAAGAAGAACTGGCATTTTACTCTTCTACTTTCCATCTTTCATTTTTCCACCCACTTCGATTTTACACTGGTTTTGTTTGTTTTTGTCAATTGTAGGTTGTTCACAAGTTTATGCACCACCGCCCTCTCACGCGTCTCCAAAGCGCCAAGAACGACAAGGCTAAGAGCGTAGAGTGACCAGGCAGTTTTGCTCCGCCAAGACAATCACAGATTTCAAGAAGAAGCAGAACCAATCCACCTCCATCCGTCACTCCGATCAAGATCGAGGAACTGAACGAGAGTTCCTCATCTCCATCTTCACCGTCATCTTCATCCGCTTCATACACCGAATCACTTTCACCTCCTCCATATCCCAGGATGACTGATCAGTTACCACCACCAGGCGGTCATCAACCACCACGACCAGGCGGTGCACAGAAGAGTCTAGCTGACTATAACAAGCCGAGCGCGACTAGCGTTCGATCTTCTATCGCCGTGCCGCGCATCGAAGGAGATCCTGACTATGAGATCAAGATTCCATTCTTGACTATGATCTCTAGGGATCTACAATTTGAAGGCAGGCCGCTAGACAATCTGTGCACACATCTGGCAGATTTCATTGATCTCTGTGGCACTTTCAAGAATGGGAATCTCGACAAGAACACTCTTTGCTTGAGAGCTTTCCCGTTCTCTTTGAAATGCGCAGCTAAGAGGTGGCTCACTGGCAAACCACCTGGCTACTACACAAACTGGGAGACTCTTGCTCAAGACTTCGTCGAAGAGTACTTCCCTCCTTCCAGAACAACAGCCTTCAAGGACAGCATCGCCAGATTCTCTCAGAAGGAAGGAGCGAGCTTATATGATACTTGGAATGAATTCCAAGAACTTCTCTACAACTGTCCTCACCACGGTTTCGAGCAGAGGCAATTAGCTGAAATCTTTGCTCGAGGTCTTCGTGAAGAATCTGCCAAATGGGTCAATTCCCTAGCTGAAGGGGATTACACCTGAAGCTGCTCTTCTTCATTCGCGAACTGTGCTTCCAAATCAAGAAACTGGGAGCGATAATCTGAAGGATCAAAAAGCAAGCTCGATCTCGAAGCAACCATTAAGGCAGAAGTAGAGAGGCATCTGAAGAAGTCTTCTACACCCATCAAGTCGCCGACAGCCTCTGTCTACGTTGCCGATTGCGAGTGGTGTGGAGCTTGTGCGCATAATGGAGGCCGATGCCAGAATTTTAGTAAAACAGAAGTCTGGTCTGCCGAAGAAGTCAATTTCGTTCAACAAGGCTTCAGTAATAATCAAAACGGTTATGTTGGCTACCGCAACTACAGACAACAAGGGAACTACCAAGATCGACCTCCCTACAATGCCGGTGCCAACAAGAATCAGAATACCCGACCAACTGGTCCAGCTCAGGATCACAAGTCGAACCATCCGTCGGAAGGTGTCTACCAGCCGCCACACCGAAATCCGGGTAACTATGGAACTGCTCCTGGCAATCGTCAGAATCAATATCTGACCAATACCTATATAGGGCAGCAACATCAGAGGGAGAACAACATCAGTGAACTGGACAAGAAGCTCAGTCAAATCATCACCAGACTTGACGATCATGACAGTCAGTTCAAAGCTCAAGCTCTTCTCAACCAAGAACAGATTGCATCCGGTCAAAGAATTGAGCAGGCAGTGAACCAGATCTCTAGCATGCTAACATCTGGTCGACCATTTGGCCAGCTTCCAAGCCAAACTGAACCAAATCCGAGAAAGGAGCAAGCTAAGATGGTATCTATTCAAGAACCAACTAACCTGTCTACTAATGCTTCTTCTAATTTATGCAGGACCGATGAAGCTCCGAAGAAGAAAGAAGCACAGAAGGAGGCGCCTAAGGAGTATGACCCTCCTCTTGCTCCATACTACGTAAAGCCTCCTTTTCCAAGAGCAATGCTGCCGAACACAAGGATCGAGACTGGGATGTGGGGAAACGAAGAAGGATATCCTGCCGCTCGTAGCAAGAAAACGAACGTAGTTTGGTTGATCCAGGCGCGTCTGTCAATGTTATGCCTATGAGTTTGTTTGAAAAATTGAATCTAGGAGAACTTGAACCAACTAGCATACAACTTGTCTTTGCTGATAGATCACTGAAAACACATAGAGGAGAGATCAAAGACGTTGTTACTAAATGTGGTCCTTTCACGTTCTTAGCTGACTATGTGATCATAGATACTAGCAAGTAGGATTCTACTATTCTTATAGGTCGACCCTTCATGGCAACAACTGGAATGCAAATTAACGTTCCAAATGGTTCCTTGACTTTGAGGGTTGGTAAAGAAAGAATAACTTTCCACCTTAAAGACGGTATGAAATATAATCCTAAGAATGAAGAATCTCACTGTCTAGCTGTTGAAACTGTGGAGTTGACTCCGGTCAACTCCGTCACTGATGTCTCTTCTAGTGTTCCTAGATCAACTATTGTTGTAGATGTTGAACAGATTATCAAGAAGAAACCAGGATCTTCGGCTCAAAAACCACCAAAGAAGAAGGAACTGAAAGCCTCTTCTTCACCGCCAAGCAAGGAACCTGGCAGGTCCCGGCGGAAGAACTAGAAGAAGAAGACTCAAATGGTCTGGAGACCAGTTGTCCCTCCACCCTCTTCCAAGCCAGCTGCACCACCAATTCCTCCCGAGCTACCGAAGCCGGAGCAAGTAAAGAAGGAGAAGCCAAAAGCATCTCCCAAGGAAACACCGATGATCACCGATCCTGGTGATATGAAGCCTGAAGTTAAAGAGAAGACGAAGCCGATCGTTCTCATTCCTACCACTGTCTTCCTTGCAGAGGATGATCCCTCAAAAGAACTCTTTGGTCCGTTCAAGATCACCGATCACCTTCCCGACGGACGTACCAAGCTCATACACGCTAACGGAAGAAATTCATGCTCGCCAGAGATACCCCGAAGCTCTATTTCATGAACTCCGACTCTAGCATTAAGGAGAAACTGAGTTGGGATGTCTCCTAATACCGTCCAGGTATCGTCCAGCTCAAGGACGTTAATCAAGAGCGCTTCGTGGGAGGCAACCCACAACTGGAGTCAGTTTTTCATTTGTGTTGAACTCAGTGTTTTAGAGTCAGTTCAGGGGAGCCAAAAGTGTCAGTTTGCATGATTTCTTATTTTTCGTGTGTAGTCTGTGTGTCATCGTTTCAATCACAAGTTGTTTGAGGTTGTTCCGATTTTTGTCGATTTAATTTTGATTTTCTGAAGTTTGCCGGGATTGCGAAAATATTTTCAATCGTGCAGGTCAAATTTTTCGGCGAAAAGTGTCCCATTTTTCGCGAAAACTGCCCTTTAAATCCCACTGTGTTTTCTGATCGATTTAGTTAAACTTTTCGGCGAAAATTCTCTGAGTTTTTGGCGAAAACTTATTTGAAAACCGGCATACGTTTTGAACTGGAGTTTTCGGTGAAAAATTGCACTACTTTTCGCCAAAAATTCTGAGCAAAATCCAAAATTTTTCCTTTTTTTCAATTCATTTTCCTGTTCACTCTCTCTCCCCTCACTATTCATTTACGAAAAAAATCAAACCCTCCCCTGTTTTCGAGACCCGTCGCCGTCGCTACTCATTTCGCCAGCGCCGTCCATTTTCCAGTCGCCGCCGCCCTGTTCCTCTCCCTTCTCCGATCGTTTCGAGCCGTAGATCATTCGAATCGGAGCTCTAGAGCTCCCGTTTGGCTAAACCCTAGTTTTCCCAATTTTTCACCGATTTCTCTCTTTCCGTTCGTTTTCAGCACTCATGGCTTCAAGGTAAGTTGTAGAACTTTTCATTCCAAATCTTTTGATATGTTGAATGCTGAATTTCGTCGGGGTTGACTTCGGTTGACTTTTTGGTCTACCTCGATTTACGTGCCGACTGTTTCGTGTGAACTAGGTTAGCTGATTGCTTTGGACTGATCTAGCATGCTTAGGGAGAATTGTGCTGAATTTTAATACCAGTTGATCGTGTGTTGCTATGCTTAAAGATCGATTCTTTACGGTGTTGACTTTTGTGAAATGTCGGTTTGACCATGAATTGTCTATGCTCGTTTGGCTGCCATGAGTGTTCATTCACGTTCGTATTACTGTGTTTGCCATCTGAGTTTATAATTATGCCGTCATTTTCCGCTTTGAGCTAGTATTGCCATGATTAGGGTTCAATGTGCTATGATGTTGACTTTTTGAATGTCGGTTTGACTTCTGATCTCTAATTTTGATATGAACATTCCGGCTAGACATATGCATGCTTTGTGATTTATTGTGATTACCGGTTACTTACTTTGCTTACCCCCACTCGGTTTTCCTCATTTCTTTGTGAAATTGAGTTTTTCTACTAAGTGTGGGGTGGGTTATTAGTTAATTAATCTGGTTTCGTTTCTAGCTATAGGAATGTCACTCATGAGCGCAGGACTAAGGCGCTACTTGACACCGCATCCAGCTCCCGAGCTCCAGCTCCCGTCACACCGGCTATCCACGGCCCTCCACCAGCATTACCTGGCCGTGTCGGGTACCACCCCACTGTTGCCTGCCTGCCCGTCCGTTACTTCGAGCGCTACCAGAGGCTCGAGCATGTTCCTGGAGCCGACGTGCGCCCACTATCCTTGGATTCCCTCCTCGAGCACAATGAGGACTGGTACCGGAATGTGCTCGACTCATTGGTACCTTCCGGACTTCTGGAGCTGACCACCTTAGCTGCCGACTTCCCAGACGTCGCTCTCCAGGAGTTCTGGGCCACGTTCGAGCTAGATGAGCATAAGCGGAGGCAACACAGGAAGGTCGTCTCCTTCTATCTTGGCGGGGTGTACAAGGCGTTCACCTAAGATGAGTTTGCAGCCCACCTTGGCATCCCCCAGGAGCATTACGAGGGTCATCTCCTCGGCTGGGAGAACAACACCGGCAACGGAGAGGAGTACGACACGCTCTGGAGCCACATGACTGGGGTGCCAAACGATCATACCACGCACATAACTTAGTTAAGTCACTCTCTCACCCTCTCTATCGTTTTATCCATATGGTTTGGCGTAGATATCTTTTGTTTGCTCCAGAAAAGAGCCGCCACCACATCAGCAGAGAGGAGCTCCTTCTTCACCGCGGCATCTGGGAGGGTTATCCCCTTCATCCCGGATGAATGCTTGCACGCATATTCCGACAGAAGACTCAGAAGCCAAGGCCACCTAGCTCACTCCTGAGAGGCAACTTTGTCGGCCGACTCATCATCTCCCTCGGTCTCAGCCAGTCATATGGCATGGACGTCCCACGACGCAGAGTATACACCGTAGGTGGTGATTTGGCGGTCGAATACGCCCTCGAGCTGGACCTTGGTCCCCAGGTAGCGGCAGATCCTCCCCTCCATCACGAGGAAGAATCGAAGGAAGAAGATGATTCTGAGGAGCCGCAGCCTAAGGTGGAGCCGGAGTTTGATGATCATATACCCTCGCCACATCATCAGACAGGGTATGCATACCAGCACCAGTCGCCCATTCCAGATCCATACCAGGCGCCTCATCCTCAGCACCGACCGCATCCAGCTGACGTTGGAGAGCTGTACGAGCGACTCCAGGAGTGGCGGATCACGAATAACGCCACTCAGGATGCCAGATGGATTATTATGCAGCAGCACATGCTCCGCACTGACGAGAGGTATGAGGCGCAGCTGGCGTGGCAGCGGCAGGTTGGCGACGCCCTCCACATTCCCCCTCCCGACGCACCTGCCCAGCAGTGATTGGGTTGTATTCCTTTTCTGGTCCTTTCTTTTTATTTCTTCTTTTCGGATTTCGATCCAACTTTTTTCTGCATGGATCCGAGACACTTGTCCTGGTTTCCTTTTTATCTTTCTTTTGTTTTTGTTTTTGTTTTGCAGGCAGTTGGGAGATTCCCTTTGCTTCGTTTCGGTAGATTCCCTCTGCTCCGAGGATCCATACTCATCCACTACACCAACCATCTCGGTCTAGGTTCTTCTACTTCACTCTTTACTACTCTAGTTTTGGTCCTGTGAGGACACATTACGATTTAAGTGTGGGGTAGGATGCTAGAGAACCTTGCATGAACTTGATGGCCCTTGATTGTGTTTTTGTGTGCCTCGTGGTCCCTTTCCAGTCTCTCTAGCATTAGAATGGCTCAGTTCTTGATTTTTGATGTTAAGTTGTTGTTCAATCTTTCATAATGATGCTTAGACTGCTTAACCTAGAACCTGAGAAACAACGTGTATATTTTGATGCTAAATTGCCTGGTCAGAACAGAATTTTAAAATCACACTTGTAGTTTGTAGCCTTGATTGCATAAAAATGACCGAATCCGACTAGCAAACCAAATGTGAGCTTTTGATCCATTGCACGTAACTTGCAATTTCAATTCTTTTTGAGTGATTTTCTGTTTGCTTGAATGAGTTAGAATTTGCATGAGACCTACTCGAGACCACACGATGACACGAGTTCTAGAATGATAGGGGCACCTAGATTCAGCTACTAAGCCAGATAGCCTACCTAACGTTAAATCCATTAGGTGTAAACCCTTGAGCTTGGCCTGTTCTTTCGGTTCGATATACATTACAGCCATTTCCAATTCTTTCATTCCCCGTTGATCCCTGTGGTTGTAGTTCTAGATTGACCTATCGAAAGTCAGTTTGTGGTAACCTGCCTATAGCCATTAAACAGATGGTATTAGCTATTATATCTAAACGTGTAAACCCCTCTAGCAACTAAAAGAAAGAATCGGCACAAAAAAAAAAGAGAAGAAGAAAAATAAAAGAAATTTCGAAAAAAAAGTAAGAAAAAGAAGAAAAGTTCAAAAAGTTCCAAAGTTCAATAACGTTCTTCTCCCTACAAATGGAAGAACGAAGTCAAGAGAAAAGTCAAAAGAAAAAATGTGTAAAGAAAATTCAGTGCTAGGTTGCTTGAGGGTATCATAGGACGAGCGTTCACCATTCCACCCGTGTCTGGCTAAACGGTAGGAAGCCATAGGCTAGATTCAGAGGAAGTTAGTCGAAAGCTACACCGCACCAAAGTCATCATCATACATTCCCATCATCCATCTCATTATAAACCCTTGTAGTGTAGAATTCGTTACAGTCCTAGCAGGGAAGTCCTTCTTGACTAGTTCCTCGTGTTGTCACAGTGGTGGAGATGTGGTCGAATTGCAAACTTATGACAGAATTCAGTAACAGAAAATGATTGAGAGCATAAACACGTCCTTAAACACAGAGAGTGAGAGTTTCTCGTTTACTAAATATTTCTTGTGTGAGGAGTCTGGTCGGTCAGGTCAAATTCGTGCATAATTGGTTGCTATTACTCGTCGTGTGCAGTTTTTAGTGAGACCAGGTTGTTTGGCTGATCAGTATGCATGTTAGGTTTCTGGTTCTAGGAATTATCTGTCTAATAATTCATTGTGTATGCTTGAACTCCAATTTAACTAATCTTATCATTTGTGAACGTGAGCGTTTCTATTCAGTTTGCTTGAGGACAAGCAAAAGCTTAAGTGTGGGGTATTTTGATGACACTCGATTTGACGTGATTATCAGCCTCATTTAAGCGACATTTCCTTGCTTAAGACATGGTTTTTAGGGTAGAATAGCGAATATTCACTCAACTGCTCTATCTCGTGCCATTTGTGTTACTTTGGCCCGTTTCGGGTCTATTTGATGGTTTTCTAGTGTTTTCATGATAGCACAGGTTTTTGCCGTCAAATAAAGTAGCCAAGGACGTGTCTAAGGCGTTGGAACCTCGAGGAATCGCACCAGAATCGATCCGAGAAGTCAATCAAGTCGAATCAAATCCTGCCCCGATTTACACTGCAGTTTTCGGCGAAAATCCCCCAGGTTTTCGGCGAAAACTCAAGAAGGAATCGGCTGAGTTCAACAAAGAGAAGTTTTCGGTGAAAACTTCAAGTTTTCGCCGAGAACCCCAAGGTCCGAAAAACACAAGAGAATCAGCCGACAGACGCCTTCATTTACACTCAAGTTTTTGGCGAAAACTCAAGGCAAAATCCGGCGGTATTAGGGTTAAGTATAAATACTTAACCAGCGGCCCAAATAAAGATATACCTGATAATACAACATAACTTCAGAATTCTCACAAGTTCTGGAGCAGAGTTTAGAGTTCGAAGAGCCAGGAAGAGATCGTGACGCCATCCCTTCACCTCGGAGACTCGGAGCTAGGATTGAAGATTACCGGAGATCGAACCTTCGCCGGAGTCATCTTAATTAGATTTTTCAGATCCTTTTCTGTTCTTCCTCTGTTCAAGATGAACTTTGTCTTTGTCTTTGATTCTTTTATTATGAACATGAGTAGCTAAACTCGTAGAGCTTAGACTAGATGAACCCTAAGTGACCCAGGGCTTTAAAGCGGTCACGGATCGGCGGTGATTAGATTCAAAGTTCAATCAGTTTCTCTTTCATGTTTTTGTTCTTCGTTGTTTATGTTTCTTGTCAGGATTGATCACCTAGATTAGATTCTTGTTAAGCTAAGGATAGAAGCGAACGCTCGCCTTACTTTAAAACATCAAATCGAACAATTAACCTATTCATTGGAGTGTGCCTTTCGTAGGAACCAGTTAGGGTTAATCCACTGCAAGAGTAACTCATAAATCGTTAGTAATTCCACCAGTTAGTTTAGTCGTTGCAAGAGGCGACCGTACCCGGGCGACTAATTAATCTTGGTAGCTAGATCGGATAGAGCGAACGTTCGCCAGTCTTAAACCTAAGGGTCAGGAGTTATGGTGGTGTCTTAGAATTGATTGAACGAGAATTGAAATCCGCTGATCTGTTGATTGCCAATGCTCTGGTGAACTAAGGGGGATTCGAAGTCTAAGCTTGTCTGTCATCTTTGTCAAATCAACCAATCTTTCAATCTGTCTTTCAGTTTTAGTTTTTAATTTTCGTGCTTTTTCTAGAATTAGAAGTCGTGGAACTCACACCACGCACAACCTGTTTAAACCTGAGTAATTTGCCTTTATATTTGAGTAGACAATTGAAGAAGGCCCGTGGAATACGATCTACCCTAGCTTCCAGCTTGGTAGTTATTTGATAACCCGCTCTACGACGGTTCATCAATTCAACAACTCACAAGTGATTGAACATGCTACTCCCACTGTCACACCGAGCAACTCACAAGAGTTGGTTGAAAATACTGCTGCTGAACATAACACAACTGAAAATGGCACATCAGTGTCATCTCATCCACTTAAGGTGTATGCTCGGCGTAAGCATCAACACCACTCAACAACCCATGGAGTGGAGATGAATGCAGTAGAAGAACAAGAGCTGATAGAAGAGAATATTGAAAACTCTGTTGAGGAAGTAAGTGATATTGATCAACCAATTGCTCTGCGGAAAGGGGTGAGATAGTGTACTCAACACCCAATACAAAGATGGGTATCATACTGCAGACTAAATCCAACATATTTGGCCTTTGTGTCCAGCCTTGATCAAATAAAAATTCGAGTACAGTGGATGAGGCACTCCTCAAACCCGAATGGAAACAAGCAGTGCAAGAGGAGCTCAAAGCTCTTGAAAAAAATCAAGCCTGGGAAATTGTTACATTACCTCAAGGAAAGAAGACAGTAAGTTGTAAATGGTTATTCACCATAAAATACAACTCTGATGGAAGCCTAGAAAGGTACAAGGATCGTCTGGTTGCTAGAGGTTTTACACAATCTTATGGCATAGACTACGAGGAAACCTTTGCACCTGTGGCAAAACTCAGCACAGTTAGAGTACTATAGTCATTGCCAGTAAATTTGGATTGGCCACTGTTTCAGTTAAACATTAAGAATGCCTTTCTCAATGGAGATCTAACTGACGAGGTATATATGAGTATACCTGAGGGGCTAAACTACAATTGTAATGATAGAAGTGTGTGCAAATTAAGGAAAGCTTTATATGGGTTGAAGCAGTCACCAAGAGCTTGGTTTGACAGATTCACTAAAATAGTTAAAGAGAGTGGCTACAAGCAATGCCAAACTGATCATACACTCTTTGTAAAACACGGAGACAGGGGAGAATTGCAATTCTCATTGTCTATGTCGATGACATTATAATCACCGGAAATGACTCAGTGGAGATCAAAAGGCTGAAAAATAGGTTAGCTACTGAGTTCGAAATAAAGGATCTGGGAGAGATGAAATATTTTCTTGGCATGGAAGTTGCCAGGTCAAAGTACGGAATCGTGGTATCCCAAAAGAAGTACATCCTTGACCTTCTCACTAAGACAGGTATGTTGGGCTGCAAACCAGCAGAAAGCCCTATGGAGCAAAATAAGAAGTTCCAAAGTGGAGATGATGTTGAGTATGTCAACAAAGAAAAGTATCAACAGTTGGTTGGTAAGTTAATTTACCTTTCTCACACCAGACCAGACATTGCCTATACTGTCAGCATTGTCAGCCAGTATATGCATAGTCCAACTGTGGAGCATATGGAAGCTGTAATGCGAATCCTGAGGTATCTAAAAAGAACTCCAGGCTTGGGGTTAAAGTTTCAGAAACAAGAGGATAGGAAAATCCAAGTGTTCACAGATGCAAGCTGGACAGGGGAGCTTACAGATAGATGATCCACCTCGGGATATTGCACCTACATATGGGAACTTTAGTCACTTGGCGCAGCAAGAAGCAGCGTGTGGTTGCTCGTAGTAGTGCTGAAGCTGAGTACAGAGCATTGGCAGATGGAATGTGTGGGGATGTGGCTTATCAGACTCCTAGATGAACTGAAAATGGTGTGTGACCGACCAGCAACTATACTCTGTGACAATCAGGCAGCAATCAACATTGTTAAGAATCCTGTCCACCATGACAGGACCAAACATGTCGAGCTTGATCGTCAGTTCATCTCTAAGAAGGTTCAACATGGTTTGTTCACTGTCAGCTATGTTCCCTCTAGCAAACTGCAGATATCCTAACAAAGGCACTGCCACGAGACTTACTTGAAGAACTCATCACCAAGCTTGGCTTGACCAACATCTACACCAAACTTGAGGGGAGTGTTGAAAGATACGTGTTAGCTGGAATATTAGTTGCCTTTTATTGAGTTAGTTGGCTGTATTAGATCCTACAAATTAGGAAGATAGAATATCCTAATTATAGTAGGTTTTATGCAACCCTAGCTCTATATTAGAGTTAGGCGTATTATTGAATCAATACAACAAAAAAGAGGGTTCACCTCAAAAGTCACTTGTATTTTAGAATTCTGAAATTGTATATTGCACTACGGCAGAGAACAAATATATACAGCAGTAAGCTATTACTTTCCTACCTTAATTAGGACATCTACAACTATTAAAATCCTAATCACACGGTTCCTAAATAGTAGGACCAGCACTTTTCCTGTTCTGGATTATCCTTTTCTACACTCCCCCTCAAGTTTGGTGGTGTAGATGTTTACCAACCCAAGCTTGGAGACAAAGTTATCAAACATCTCCTTAGAAAGAGCCTTGGTAAACACATCTCCTGTTTGTTGCTTTGAAGGCACATACTCCATACAAATAACACCATTAGTTACTTTCTCTGTAATGAAATGTCTGTCGACCTCAACATGCTTAGTCCTGTCGTGGTGAATTGGGTTCTTCACCATACTAATAGCAGGTTGACTGTCACTCAGAAGTTTGACAGGTTCTTCAGTCCCGATTCTTAGCTCTTTTAGGACTTTTGCTAACCATACTCCCTCACAAATGCCATGTGCTATAGCTCAATACTCGGCTTCAGCACTGCTTCGAGCTACTACATCTTGCTTTTTACTTCTCCAAGTAACTAGATTTCCCCACACGTAGGTGCAATACCCAGTGGTGGACTTCCTGTTGGTAAGTTCTCCAGCCCAGCTAGCATCCGTGTAGACAGAAGTGCCACGAGTACTATGCTTTTGTAAGAGTAGACCAAGCCCTGGAGATCCTTTCAAATAGCGCAAAATCCGAATGACCATCTCCATATGTTCTTCGCTCGGATTATGCATATGTTGGCTGACAATACCGACTACAAATGCTATATCTAGTCTGGTATGAGCAAGGTAGATCAACTTGCCAACCAACCTTTGATAACTGGTTCTATCAACCGATGGAGCATCACTATCCCTGCACAATTTCTTGTTTTGTTCCATCGGGGTTTCAACAGGTTTACATCCCAGTAAGCCAGTTTCAGTCAACAGATCAAGAACATACTTACGTTGGGACAGAATAATACCCTTTCTGGACCTTGTTACTTCTATTCCAAGAAAGTATTTCAATTCCCCTAGATCTTTGAGCTCAAATTCTCTCGCAAGTTTTTTCTTCAGACTTGCTATCTCCTCTTCGTCGTCTCCTGTGATGATTATATCGTCTACATAGACAATGAGAATCGACAATTTTCCAGAGATAGCATGTTTTACAAACATGGTATGATCAGTTTGACACTGATAATAACCCCCAACTTTGACAGCCTTCATAAATCTTTCGAACCAAGCACGAGGAGACTGTTTTAACCCATAGAGCGCCTTTTTTAACTTGCACACATTTCCATTTTCTATGGTATTGATTCCAGGAGGAATATTCATAAACACCTCTTCCGTCAACTCTCCATTCAGAAACGCATTCTTAATATCGAGTTGATGCAATGGCCAATCCAAGTTAACTGCCAATGAGAGAAGCACTTGAACGGTATTTAGTTTAGCAACAGGAGCAAATGTCTCCTCATAGTCCAATCCATAAGATTGAGTAAATCCTCGAGCTACAAGTCTAGCTTTGTATCTCTCTATAGTTCCATCTGCATTATACTTCACTGTAAAGATCCATTTACAGTCCACTGTTCGTCTATTAGGTGGGAGTTTGACAATCACCCACCATGTCTTGTTCTTCTCAAGAGCATTCAGTTCATCCTCTACTGCTTGTTTCCATTAAGATTGTGTCATAGCTTCCTCAACACTGTTTGGAATCTGTACTTCATCTAGGCTGCTCGTAAATCCTTTGTAGGTGGAACTGAGACCTTCATATGAAACTTTGTTTCCTATAGGATGCTTGGTTGTGCAAGTTCGCACTCCCTTCCGATAGGCAATTGACATGTCCATATCAGTTTGAACAGTTGAGACTTCATCTCCAATGCTTACCTCAACCTGTTCCTCAATTGCATCTTTTGAAAGTATACTGTTGTTCGGAACCTCAACAGTAGTTTGTTGAGTATTGTAGCTGGGAATTTCAGCAATAGTAGTTTGTTGTGTATTGCTGCTGGGAGTTTCAGCAGTAGCTAGTTTCTTTCTTCTAGTGTAAACCAGTAGCTCGGGGTGAGAGTTCTCCCCCTAGCTAGTAATTGGCACCGTAGGTAAAGAATCTATTGAAATTAGATCCTGAAACTGGGATTCTATCGTAGTAGACTCCCCCTGAATCACAGTTTCGGTAAAGTAGGGTTGCTGTTCGAAGAAGGACACATCACGAGTGTTGTAAACCTTCTTTGTAGAAGGCGAATAACATTTATAACCTTTCTGTTGAGAGGAGTAACCAATGAAGACACACTTGATTGCACGTTGGTGAACGCGCAGTCGTTGTGATGCGTTTCACACAAATAACTAACAAAGCTACAAAAGCTAGGGTAGATCGTATTCCAAGGGTTTTCTAAGATTGACTACTTTAAAACTGGCAAAATACTCAAATGCAAGCAAGTTGTGCGTGGTGTGAGTTCCACGACTTCTAAATCTACGAAATGCGGAGAAATTAAAAATTAAACTAAAGTAGATTGGAAATTAGGGTTTGAAAACAAGGATGACAGACGAACTTAGACTTTGAATCCCCCTTCGTTCCCCAGAGCATTGGCAATCAACAGATCAGCGGATTTCGATTCTCATTCAATCAATTACTAAGACACCACCATAACTCCTTACCCTTAGGTTTAAGACCGGCGAACGTTCGCTCTATCCGTTCTAACTACCAAGATTAACTAGCCGCCCGGGTACGGTCGCCTCTCGCAACGACTTAATTAACTGGTGTAATTACTAATGATTAATGAGTTACTCTTGCAGTGAATTAACCCTAACGGTTCCTACGAAAGGCACGCTCCAATTATAAGGTTAATTGTTCAATTTGATGTTCTAAAGTAAGGCGAGCGTTCGCTTCTATCCTTAGCTTAACCAGAATCTAATCTAGGTGATCAATCCAAACAAGAAACATGAACAATGAAGAACAAATCAAACATGAATGAGAAACTGATTGAATTTCGAATCTAATCACCGCCGATCCGTGACCGCTTTAAAGCCCTGGGTCACTTAGGGTTCATCTAGTCTAAGCTCTAACGAGTTTAGCTACTCATGATTATTACAAAAGAAACAAAGACAAAGAAAGAGTTCATCATCCAGAGGAAGAACAGAAAAGAATCTGAAAAACCTAATTTAGACGACTCTGACAGACTTCGATCTTCGGTAACTACACTCCTAGCTCCGGTTCTCCGAGATGAAAGGGATGGCGTCACGATCTCTTTCCGGCTCTCCGAACTCTAACTCTTCGCTCCAGAACTTCAGAGAAAATCGTAGGATTCTGATTCGAAAAGTATTTGCTGATGTAAATTATGATGTCTCTTTTTTGGGCCGCCGGGTTAAGTATTTATACTTAACCCTAATCAGCCGGATTTCTTCTGATATTTTCGCCAAAAATAGTGACTTCTTTTCGCCGAAAACATGTTTGTGAATGGAAGTCCCGCCGGCTGATCTCTCTGCCTTGTCTTCTCGGTCCGAAAACTCAGCATTTTCGCCGAAAATCTCCTTCTCTTGGCGTCAGTCAATTTGTACTATTATTTTCACCGAAAACATATGCTTATTTTCGCCAAAAATGTAAGTGTGAATGGGCAGACTTTTGGTTTGACTTGATCAGCTCCTTGGATCGATTCCGGTTTGATTCCTCGAGGTTCCAACGCCTTAGACACGTCCATGGCTACTTTATTTGACGGCAAAAACCTGTGCTAACACAAAAACACTAGAAAACCATCAAATAGACCCGAAACGGGCCAAGGTAACACGAATGGCACGAGATAGGGCAATCGATTGAATATTCGTTATTCTACCCTAAAAACCATGTCTTAAGCAAAGAAATGTCGCTTAAATGAGGCTGATAATCACGTCAAATCGAGTGTCATCACACGTGGATCATGCTTGCTTCGATGAACTGACGAGACATGCACAAATGTTGTACAACCAAAGACCCGAGGTGGAAGATCAGATGTGTAGCTGCTCATGTGCGGATATTGTTGTAGAAGAACAAGTCTTGGTGTTCGAAAACCAATAATTCGGGAGGGCATCCTATTTATCAGATAAGTAGCTGTCAGGACTGCTTCTCCCCAAAGATATTGTGGAACGTTGTGAGCAAACATACATGCTCGAGCAACATCCAAAAGATGTCTATTCTTTCATTCTGCGATGCCATTCTGTTGAGGAGTCTCAACACACGAACTAGCATGAATGATACCCTGTCGAGTGAGGAATGAACCAAGGACACTATTGAAGTAGTCTTTGGCATTATCAGTTTTCAGAACTTGAATCCGAGTTTGAAACCGAGTATAAATCATCGTATAAAATTGCTGGAATAGACTTGCAGTTTCAGACTTTTCTTTCATGAGGAAAGTCCAGGTCATGCATGTATGGTCATCAATGAACGTGATGAACCAACGCGTTCTGTTGAGGCTCTTGACTCGCATAGGACCCCAAATGTCACTATGAATCACAAAGAAAGGCTTGGTAGGATGATAACCGATGCCGAGATAGGTAGAGCGAGTATGTTTTGCAAGTTGACAAACTTCACAATTGAAGAACTTAGCCTTTTTATTCTGAAATAATTGAGGTAACAATCGTTCTAAGTACAAAAAACTTGGATGTCCGAGACGATAATGCCATAATAATACATCCCTATTAGTAGTGGGAACACTAGTAACTATATGTGATAAGCTGAGTCTTTCACTTGATGACTTGCTTTCCATTCGCCCGGTACGAAGCACATATAGGCCATCACTCACGTCAAGTTTACCAATCATCTTCCCTGATCCACCTCCTGCAACAGACAACAAGAAGAACCAAATTTAGCTTCACAGTTGAGGTCTGAGGTTAACTGACTAATGGACAGAAGGTTGCAGGTTAACTTCGGGACATAGAGAACTGGAAATAGAGTAATCTTTGGGGTAAGTTGAACCCAACCAACACCCTCGACGGCAGCAAGGCTACCATCAGCCACCCTTACACTTGCTGGTTTAGGATAAGGCTGAATATCCCAAACCAAATCCTTGCATCCGGTCATAGTGTCTGAGGCACCGGAGTCTAAGATCCAAACATGGGATGAATGTTTAAGAGAAAGATAGGCAGTTGGAATCGTACCGTGATTGGCAAACATATTCGAGAACCCTTCTGAAGTTGAGGTGGAAGGTTGAACTCCCTTCAACGCATTAGCTAGCATATTTTGAATAGCTTCAATCTGGGCGGTAGAAAACTGATTTGTATCTTTGGAAATAGTTGCTGCTGAGTTTGCAACTGCTGGGTTTGCGACTACCGAGTTTGCACGAGCTTGGATGGCTCTCATCTCTGACTTAGATTTTCAATCCTTAGGTTTTCCACCAAGTAGTTTCCAGCATTCATCCTTTGTATGCCACTGTTTCCCGCATGTTCACAGATTACATCATCAAATTTTGACTTGTTATGTTTGGAGTAGAGAGCAGTTGGAGGAGATTTGGAGTCCAATTTTGAAGCCAAGTTTTCAGTTCGAAGAGCAGATCCTTCGATGCTGGGTTTAGAATCTGATCGCATCACATGACGGCGATACTCCTCACGTCGTATCTCGGCCACAGCTTCCTCCAAAGCAGGAAAGGGTTTGGTGGCCATGACACGACCCTTGGCGTCATCAAGCTCCTGGTTTAATCCGAGCAGAAAGTGAAGAGTCCTTTTCTTCTCTACTGCTTTCCTGTAGGTTTCAGTATCCTTCGTTGTATCCCAATCATAGGTCTCATAATGATCCAACTGCAACCAGGCATGAGATAGAGCATTGTAATACTCGTTTGTGTTCATCTCACCTTGTTTGAGATTGAAAATCTCGGTTTCTAGCTCCAATAAGGCAGAGGAGTTATCTGTTGTTGAATAGGTTTTCTTGGCATGGTCCCATATGGACTTTGCCGTAGAATGTAGAAGGTAATTGTTACCAATCTTCGGATCCATGGTTGAGATTAACCCGAATCGAACTAGATTGTCGTCGTTATCCCATGCTCGAACTTGCTCCGCAACATCAGGTTGGCTGTAGCACCGGTCAGAAATCCTCCTTTGCTTTGGCCAGTGATAAACATTTGTACTGACCTAGACCATTGAAGATAATTTCGTCCGTTGAGCTTCAGTATTGTAAGACCTCCAGAGAGGAGATTGGGATTAGAGGCCATACTCTCTGTCACAATTGGTGCAGAGGTGGCTGAAGAAGAAGAAGAAGAAGGCTGGATTTTAGGTGTATGGTCGTCGGTAGTAGTAGAGGCCTCGTCGTCACAGTTCATGACAGACAAGGGTTAGGGCTGGCGGCGGAAAGAAAACCCTAAGCTCTGATACCCTCTTTTTTTAGGTATCAATTTCACTTAACTCAATATCAATAGCTAGAGTGTCATTGTCATTAAAAAATAGATTGTTTGGTTGAGTGATTTGAGAGATTATTAAGGTAAGATATTCAGAAAATTAAAAATTACCCTAAAAAAAGAAAATTAAAAATTAAAAATTAGGCGCTAGAGAATTGCATGTAAACGTACCGCTGATGAATCGGCCAGCACCTAATGTTACAACACTAATGGGTAACTTAGGCGCTAGAGCTAAAGGCTGGGAGGAGGATGATTTGAGTGGGGTAGGTCTGGAAGATATGGAGACTGAAGGTATTGAGCTGTTGGAGGATAGAAAAAGGAGACGTGGGGGAAGTGAAGGTAGTTGGAGAGGTGAGAGTGGCGGTAGTAGCATGAAGAGTGTTGAAAGGGTAAACATCCCAAAATACGTGGAAAAGACAGGCCGGTGTCCGGGACCTTTCCACCGCAATGATTATTTTATGCTGGAACTGTCGGGACTTGGCCAGTCTCAGGCGGTTAGTGTCGTGGATGAGTTAATTAAAACTCATCGACCGGACGTGGTGATTCTTATTGAAACTTTGTGTTCTAGACAGAGAATGGAGGAGGTTAGTAGGAAGGTGAAGTTTGAAGGGTGCTTCTCGGTGGAGGTGGATGGACATAGTGGGGGATCGGAGTTATGTGGAAGGAAGCCGTGCAAGCAAATCTGGTCAGCTATACGAGAAATTGTATTAATCTGGACGTGTATGATGAGGATGGTCAAGCTTTTTGGTTGACCGACTTTTACGGCTTTCCGGAAAGATCGAGGAGGAACGCTTCGTGGGATTTACTTCTTGAAATAAAAGTTGACGAGCCATGGGTATGTATTGGTGACTTTAATGACTTATTAAGTGCGGCTGATAAGAGGGGTGTGCACCCGCATCCTCAGGCGCTAATGGATGGATTCAGGGAAGCAGTTAGCGACTGTGGTTTGATTGACTTACCCTTGCATGGTCATCAATTCACGTGGGAATGCTTTCGTGGTCAACCCAATCACGTGGAGGAAAGGTTAGATAGAGCTTTTGTTAATGATGAGTGGTTGGAGCTGAATCCGGATGTACGACTAAGCAACCTTATTGCACCTATATCCGATCATTCTCCTCTACTCTTGGAGACTAAAGCTAACGAAGGCAGGAGTGGAAGAATGTTTAGATTCGAAAATAAATGGTTGTATGAAGATGGAATTAAGGAGAAGGTGGTGAATTGGTGGAGGGGGAGTTCGGACGTAGGCTTGGAGGAAAGATTGGCAAAGTGTGTGTTGGAGCTGGATCGGTGGGGTATGGATCTGCATAAGCAGTTCCAACGTGATATTGCTGAGAAGAAGAGGGAGCTGATAAAGCTGCGGGCGGCCAGCAATGCAGAGGGGGACGAGTATGAGCAGTGTCGAGTGGAGGTGTTACGTTTGATGAAAATGGAAGAAACTCACTGGAAGCAACGAGCGAAACAACATTGGTACAAGGACGGCGATTTAAACACTCGTTACTTTCATTATGTGGCCAACGGTAGGAGGAAAAGAAAGAAGATCCAAAGGCTACGGGATGATGATGGTCGGTGGTATACTACTGATCTTGATATGGGAATGGTAGCATTTCGGTACTTTAACAACCTCTTCCGAAGGGAGGAAGTCGATGTAGCAGTGGTGTTAAATACCGTGGAAGCAAAAGTAATGAGGGAAGATAATTTAAGGCTGACGCGACCTTTCACTTTGCAGGAGTTCCTAGAAGCTATTTTTTCCATGGACGCGAATAAGTCGCCCGGACCGGACGGGTTTAATTCGGGCTTTTATCAGGCGTTCTGGCCAAATATTGGTGATGAGCTTTTCCGTACTTGTAGTAGGTGGCTGGAGGAGGGTACGATGCCATTAAGTATGCGTCGGACACATATCATTTTGATGCCCAAGGTTGATAATCTGGTTTGTATGAAGGACCTCAGGGCGATTTCTCTCTGCAACGTTATCTATCGAATAATCGCTAAGGTACTTGCGAATCGTTTACGAGGAGTAATGCCAAAGCTTATCGCCATGGAGCAATTTGCTTTCGTTCAGGGATGATCTATTATCGATAATGTTATGGTGGCTTTTTAGACGCTTCATCATATGAAAAGGTTGTATAAGGTGAAGGAGGGTGAAGTTGCGGTAAAAATTGACATATCAAAAGCCTATGACAGGGTAGCTTGGGAGTACTTAGAGGAGAGCATGAGGAAGATGGGGTTTGATGTGAAATGGATTGGTTGGATGATGATGTGTGTGAAGTCATTGGAATATAGTTGGTGGTTAATATAGAAAGAGTTTGAAAGATTACGCCGGGTAGAGGACTCCATCAAGGATGTCCGCTATCTCCTTTTCTGTTCCTGATCTGTGCGGAGGGGCTGTCGTCGATGATGAAGAAGGCGGAGAGGGTGGGAAGCTGCAGGGGGTGCAAGTGTGTAGAGGCGCCCCTTGCGTCTCACACCTGCTTTTTGCTGACGATAGTTTTTTCTTTTGCAGAGCAAGTATCCCGGCGGCAAGAGAGCTCAAATGTATCCTTGTCACGCATGAAGGTGCTTCTGGACAGGCCATTAATTTCACCAAGTCGGGTATTTATTTAAGTAAGAATACCGACCAGCTGTTACTGGAGGGAGTGGCAGCGATCTTGGGGATTACGAGTTCTTTGGATACGGGTCGTTACCTCGGTTTACCTTCCATGGTTGGTAAACGAAAGAAGCAAGTTATCGGATACATCAAGAACCATGTTTGGAATAAGATTCAGAGCTGGCGAGGGAAGTTCTTGTCTAAGGGTGGTAAGGAAGTGTTAGTGAAGGCGGTTTTGCAGGCCATTCCCACGTACTGCATGAATGTGTTCCTGCTTCCTGTAACGCTTACCGAAGAGCTTGAAAGAATGATGAACAGCTTCTGGTGGGGTACGAAGGGTAATGGGGGTGGTGGTATGGCGTGGATGAGGTGGAGAGGATGTGTACGAGAAATGAAGACGGTGGTCTCGGTTTTCGTGATATGCGAGGGTTCAATCTGGCAATGCTGGGAAAACAAGGTTGGAAATTTATTTCCAACCCTGATGCTTTGATTTCTAGAGTGTTCAAAGCTAAATATTTTCCAAAAGGGAATTTTCTGTCGGCGGAGGAGGGTTCAAACCCTAGCCTAGTTTGGAAGAGCATCTGGTCATCTCAGGTTGTCGTTGAGCACAAAACACGTTGGAAAATCGGGAATGGAAGTGATATAAATATTTGGTCGCAACCGTGGATTCGTGATGATGATGGTTTTATGTTGACTACCACGAAGTCGATGGAGCTCGAAAATGTGATGGTTAGCGATTTATTGATTCCAGGTTGCATGGAGTGGGATGAGGAACATGTAGCTATGCTTTTTAATGACAGGGACGCAGCCTGCATACTCAGTACGCCTTTACCTCGTCAAGTGGGACAAGATTTGATGGTCTGGCATTTTAGCAAGGATGGAAACTACTCAGTTCGCTCGGCTTATTGTGTGTATATGGATAGGGTGGTGAGGAGGACCTATTTGAATGTACCGGGAGAGTGGCCGCTGTTATGGAAGATGAAGATACCTCCGAAGGTGAAGCACTTCATGTGGAACCTTGGTAGAGATGTGTTGTCGACTAAGGAGGCACTGCATAGAAGGCACATCTTTGTGGCGGGAGAATGTGGGTGTTGTAATGCATTCTTTGAAACAGGTTGGCATCTTTTCTTTGAATGTCAGGTGGCGAGGGCGTGTTGGAGGGAAGCTGGATTGTTAAGGGTGGTGGACAGCGCTTTGGTTGGCCGAAACAGTGTGGCAGATGTGATTCTCCACATCCTCGGAACCCAAGAAGAATCGGTAACCCAGAATTTTTGCATGGTGTTGTGGAGCGTGTGGCATGAACGTAATGCAAGGGTTTGGACAATGAAAGCTTCGGAGGTGAGCTGGGTGGTTAGGATGGGCAGCTCGCTACTTTATGAATGGCTGAAGGTACGTGGTAACAACAGCCAAGCTGATGAACGACAAAGGGGGAATAAATGCATAAGATGGCACCCACCGAGGCAGGGTGAGTTCAAATGTAATCTCGATGCAGCTATAATGGCAGCGAGAGAGCGGTCGGGGCGGGCATGGCCATTCGGGGTAATGAGGGGGAGTTGCTCATGTACCGGATGGTGCCGTGGGGAGGTACGTGGAGAAGCAAGGAGGCAGAGGGTCGGGCTCTATTGGAAGCACTTAGCTGGGTCGAACAGCAGGGGTACACAAAGATGAGTTTCGAATCAGATCACAGGTCGTGGTTAATGCCATTGGAAGCGAGCAGGACGATGTAACTGAGTTCGGTGACATTATGCAGGGATGTAGAGCTATTCTGAGGCGACATCCGGAGTTTGCTGTGATTTTTGTTAGGAGAGGAGGTAATGGGGTTGCTCATGCTTTAGCTAGACACGCCATTACCTTGTCCGAACCGGCTACCGGGGAGGAGGCTCCGTTTTGGTTACACGATGTACTCTTAGACGTTTGCTTGATTGACCATGAGTCGTAATAAATTACGTACTACACCTTCAAAAAAATTTAAAAATTAAAAATTACATTCATATTAGAAATGACCAAAATATCCTTTATTACAATTGTGAATAGGTGAATTAGTTGAGCGCAACTAGTAAATTTACCTCAAATCTCTCCCAAACTCCCCAAATCTCTACTTTTTTGTGGTGATTTTAAAATCACTCTCAAATCTATATGGGCTCACCTAAGAGATTTAAAATCTCTCCCAATCTCCCTACAATTTTGTAGCCCAAACAAGTGATTTTATTAAAATTTCTAGGGAAGGGATTTTAGCTCCAAATCACCCAAAATCTCCACCCCAAATCTCTAATACAAACAACCCCTAATATTATTGGGTTGTTGGAAGAAAGGTGGGAAGATGTCTAGAAAATGGTCATGTAAAGAAGGGTGTGGATTAAGGCTCGCTGATTTGAAGTTGGGCTACACAAGTGAATTGGGATGAAGATGGGATGGAAAGTTTGAGAGAAGGGACACCTAGTTAGATGCTAGGATTTTAATTTGTACGAGGCTAGGGTCGGTGGGTGGTTAGCGTGTCTTAGAATTATCGAGGAACAAGATAGACATGTAGGGGATGAATATAGAGGGTTGTTCAGAAAACATGCTAAAGTAAGATGGACCTTTGGATATAGACTTGGTTGCTAGTGAGGTTTTTCCAGCGAGCACTTTAAGTCTCAGAGAGATATTCATTTTTCTCGGAGCTTCAATACACACATGGATGCCCAACTTTTATGAATTCTCCAGGAAGAACTTTGGAAGATCACTACTGTCTTTGACTTCTCACGTCGGAGAACAATAGTGATTGATAAAACATCCAACTAGCAATTTTTCGGAAGATCACTAGTGTCTTTGACTTCTCACGTCGGAGAACAATAGTTTTTTTTTTGCAGCTCACTAGCAATAATCTCGTTTATAGGGTCTTGGTCGGACATGGAAAGAGAGGGAAAGATAGGTTCAGAAAAGCGAAAGGTACCAAGTTAGACAAGGGGAAAGGATTGGGGGCCGCTCCAGGTACATGGAGAACAAAATGGGTGAAATAAAGTGAAGGACAGACATAGAGGTGAACATGAACGAGATGAGGAACAAAAAAGGCCTCGACAATGATCGACGGACACAAAAACTATGAGCAAAAAGCAGGGGCGGAACTAGGGGGAGCCGGGCCGAGCCCCGACTCACCCCATTTTCGGTCCCGAGCGTTTAATTCAAGTATAAATTTGTGATTTTTTCAAATCCGGCTCAGTGCAAAATTTAAATCCGGCTCAGTGTTATTTTAATTCAGCTCAATTCATTGTTATAATTTCAAACTTAACAACTAAATATATTCTTTTTTTTTAGGGAAAAATGAATTTTCATTACTGCTCATGCGAAAGAATACAACGTTTATGAAGAGCTTCTAACAACCACTCCGGCGGGACCACTCCTACATAGGGTGAGGGTAAAACATTGGACCGTCGAGCAAGAACGTGAGCTACGCAATTCTGATCTCTACCGATGAAACTTACTTCGAATCTGGGATTACGAGACAGGATTGCCAAACAGTTTCCCACCATGTCTCCAAGTTCTGTCCGAGGCTGGAAGCGATTATTAATTGCGTCCACCACCTGCTTAGCATCCGACTGGAACACCACCCTCTCGATTCTCAGCTCCTCCGTCCAACTGAGTGCTTCGAGCAGCGCCTTGCACTCAGCCTCCGTACTACTCCAGCAACCATTCCACGAGCTCGTCCGGAAGCGAATCAGCTGCCCATCCCCATCCCGAATCGCCATCCCAGCTCCTGTACTTCCCTCATCTGCAAAGATGGCTGCATCGACGTTACAGGTGCGAGTAGTGCCAATCGGCGGGTGCCAAAGCCTGCACTGAATAGCCTTCGTAAATTTGGTTGGACATGTCGATTCCTTGCAGCTCGCCACTCACACAGCTCCAGCAGAGCGTCACGGACCACCCATTGCGCAACCGTCCTCTTGTCATTCCACACTCGGGCGTTCCTCTCCTTCCAAATGGCCCAAAGGATCATCAACACCTTCTGCACAACCTCCCCTAAGTTGGTGGAAATAATCGACATCAACCATTCTCCAACTGATCGGTAGCTCTCTATGCTCGCTCTAACAATTCCCTGTAAACCTACTGCCCTCCAGCATTCATCCGCCAGCTCACACTCCACGAATAAATGTTGCACTGTTTCCTCCCCATCAGCACTCACCCCACACTCCGGAGGGACCATAATATGTCGTCTCCTCAATGTGATCTTAGTCGGAAGAACTTCCCGACCAAGCCGCCAGCACAAGTGTTTTACCTTCGGCGGAGCCTCCACATTCCAAAGCGTAGTCCACTCACCAGCTACATGTAATAGGCCCTGGTTGAACACCTTTTCCATCGCCACTCTATAGGCTGATCAGACCGTATAATTCCCATCTTTACTATGGTGCCAAATAAGCTCGTCGTCCTGCTCAGTAACGGGGAGAGGCATGTTAATGATATGATGCGCATCCTCCACATTAAACAGGGTTTCCACCAACTCCACATCTCATTCCCTAAGTCCAGGCACCAGCAGTTCCTCCACCATTAAGTTATCAAGGCCATCAACCGACTCCGACGTAGGGAGGAAGTCGTCGTTAGCCCTAATCCAAGGGTCAATCCATGCATGCACGCTTCTACCATTCCCAACCTTCCATCGCACACCACGTTCAATGACACATTGGGACGCCAAAATGCTCTTCCACACTAGGCTCGGGTTACCCCTTGACAGCCGACAAGAAACTCCCTGAAGGAAAATATTTTGCTTTGAAGACACGAGACACTAGAGCATCCGGTTCGGAAATAAATTTCCAACCTTGCTTACCCAACATTGCCAAATTGAACCCCGTGAGATCCCGGAAACCCAAACCACCATTCTCCTTTCGTGTACACATCCTCTCCCACCGCATCCACGAAACACCTCCACCCCCATTATCCTTCGTACCCCACCAGAAACTGTTCATCATTTTTTCAATTTCATCTGCCAACGTCTTGGGAAGCAAAAAAGCATTCATACTATACGTAGGTATTGATTGCAGAACTGCCTTAATCAAGACTTCCTTACCACCCTTTGAGATGAACCTTCCTTTCCACCCTTGCATCCGGCTCCAAACTGCATTCTTAATATAGGCAAAGACAACTCGTTTCTTCCGACCTACCATTGAGGGTAGGCCCAAGTACCGCCCGGTGTCAAGCGTGCCCTCAACTCCAATAATCGCCTTGAGCCCCTCCTTAAGCATCGGATGCGTATTCGTACTGAAGAAAGCACCCGATTTTGCCAAATTTACTGCTTGACCCGATGCTGCCTCGTACACCGCCAAAATACGTTTCAGCTCCCGAAACTCCGGTATAGTAGCACTACAAAAAAAGAAGCTATCGTCAGCGAAAAAAAAGTGTGAGACGTTAGGTGCGCCCTTACACACCCGGACTCCACTCAGGCGCCCATCCACTTCAGCCCTCTTCAACATACTCGACAGCCCCTCGACACACAAGAGAAAGAGGAAAGGGGACAGAGGGCAACCCTGTCTAAGACCCCTCTCCGGTACAATAGGGCCAACTTGTACCGAATTAACTGTCACCGTGTACTCCACCGAGCGGACACACATCATCATCCACTCTACCCACTTCCGATTAAACCCAACCTTCTGAAGCATTGCTTCAAGATATTCCCAAGCCACACGATCATATGCCTTGGAGATATCGACTTTAATCGCAGCTTCACCATTCTTCGCTCTATACATATTCTTCATATGGTGGAGCGTCTCAAACGCGACCAAGATGTTATCCACAATGGATCGACCTCTGATAAAGGCCGATTGCTCTGACGAGATGAGCTTGGGCATCAGTCCCCGCATGCGGTTTGCAAGTACCTTTGCTACAACCCGATAGATAACATTGCACAACGATATTGGACGCAGATCTTTCATACTCACCGGATTGTCAATTTTTGGTATAAGCACGACGTTCGTCCGATTGAGATTGGCTGGCAACGTTCCCTCTTCCAACCAAACACAGCACGACCGAAAAATGTCACCTCCAATTTCTGACCAGAAATTTTGATAAAAACTGGGGTTAAACCCGTCCGTCCTGGAGCCTTATTCGGTTCCATCGAGAAGAGAGCTTCCTTAAATTCCATCTCCGTAAATGGCTGGGTTAGAAGCCGATTATCCTCCTCCGAGATCACTGCTTGCATTCCTCCAACAACCTCCCCAACGTCAACAACTTCCCCTCGGAACAGGCCCTGAAAATAAAGCCCCGCCATCGTACCCATGTCCTCGTCAGTATCCGCCCAGCACCCATCTTCCCTCCTCAGCTTCACCAACTTCTTGAATTTTCGGCGACCTGTAGCTACCGCATGGAAGTACCGAGTGTTCATGTCCCCCTCTCGGTACCAATGTTGTTTAGCTCTTTGCTTCCAATACACATCCTCCTTTTTCAGCACCTCTAACAGCTCGCCACGACACCTAGCATACTCCCCCGCCACCTCCATTCTTCCGTCCGCCCGAAGCTGCTCTAATCGATTTTTGAGCCTCACTGTTTCCTGACGGTGGAGTGAATGTAATGTCTTACCCCACACATCAAGCTCCGACGCACAAGCATTTAATTTGTGGATTAGAGTTCCGTCACCCACCTGCCTCCAAATTTGTATAACTCTATCCTTAAATCCTGGTTCCTTCAACCACTTATTTTCGAACCGGAAGCCACGATTGCTTGTTCTGCTTAAACGACCCTTCATTTCCAGCAGTATAGGAGAATGGTCAAAAATAGGAGCAATCTTGTTGCTAAAGATCGCTTCCGGAAATCAGTTAGCCACTCATCATTTGCTAGAGCCCTGTCCAATCGCTCCTCGACATGCTCCGGTGTACCTATATGACGTTCCCACGTGAACGGGGACCCTTGCATGGGCAGATCAACAAGCCCACAATCAGTCACCGCCTCCCTAAACCCGTCCAAGAGGGATTGGGGGTGGGGATGTCGCCCCCTCTTATCTGCTCGGGTGAGTTGATCATTGAAGTCCCCGATACACACCCACGACTCATTAGTGTTGTGGTAACCGTATTTTGTCCGGGTCCTCGTTCTTTTTAGTAAATTTAAAGTCATTCTGAAACTCCGATAGCCGGGCACGCCATCTTAAAATTCGTTTTTTAAAATGGATGTTTGAAGACAAAAAAACCGTCTTTGATGAATTGGTATCCGAAGAACTACGATTCCTATCTCTAAGCGCGTATGGGTATGTCGAAATTAAGGCTTGTAGGCTCTAAGAGGAAAATAGGATTGAACTTTGGGTTTAAGGCCCATTACAAATATTCTAGAAAAGTGGGCTGAACTCAATAACGAAAATAAGATGGGCTCAACCCAACTCTGCAGTCTACTTAATCTTTTGAACTCCGCCCGACTGTGTAAGCCTAGTCAACTCGGCCCAACTCTGCAATCTAGCCGACATTTTGGACTCGGCCCAACTATGTAAACATGGTCAATTTGGCCCGATCCAGTTTTTGTCAAACAATCAACTTGGCCCAAGTTTGTCCTATTTTTAACAATTTATTGGCATACCTAACCAAACCCATTCAAACCCAAGCATTAGAACCCAGTTGGGCAGATCTGAAAGTCTTCTTTCATTCACTGTTTGTTTGAATTTTCTGGTTATAGCCAAGTGGGGAGGAGTGGTTCTGAATTCTATAAAAGGAGCCCTTGAGAGCCACAAGAGGGAGAGAGAAAAAAGAGAGGAGGGAAAAAGAGAGAGAAAAGAAGAGAAAAAAAAGAGAGAGGAAAAAGAAGAAAAAGAGAAAAGAGAGCAAAGAAAGAAAAAGAGAGAGAGAGGAAGAAAAGAGAGCAGAGAAGAAAAAAAACAAAAAAGAGGGAAAGAAAGAAAGAAGAAGAAAGAATTCTTATCTTACATTATTTTACATTCCATCTCCCTAACTCATTACACTCCATCTTACCACAATCCTCATTTTTATACTATCACAACCTCACCCCTTCTTCACTTTACATCACTAATCCACCTCCCCTTCATCACCCTACCCATAGCACTCCACGTTTAGCACCATTTTCACCCAAAGTGTTCCACACTACAAGAAAACACCATCCAAAAACTAAGTTTAGGTTCAAGATCCAAGTAAAAAACCAAAGACTAAACTCGAAATAGATAAAGAAACCATCTAAAGACCAAGATCAGAGCAAAAGGGAGAAGGATCAAAGGTTAAAGAGGTGGTACAAGACAGTCCGAAAATTACACTCAAGGTGCAGCAGAAGAATTGATATTCTTCTCTGTTAATTGGAGCTGTCGACGAGTTCACAAAGAAGCTTGGAGAGGAAGGTTCTCGATCCCTAATCTTGACGGCTCCAAATAAGAGAAGATAGGGGAGCAAATTGTTTAGGGTTTAGTTAGAAACAATTGGTTCAGGTGATTTTGTTTAAAACGATCGGGCCGAATTTAATTTTTCGTTGGGCCAAATTTAACTCTTCGCTAGGCCTCCAGGTAGGAAGGACTAAAGCTGGTTGCGTTTAAAACAATATGACTAACAAATTCACATTTAATTAAATCAAGAAGGGAGTTAATATAATGGTTAAGGCCTTGACTTAATAATTAGAGGTCGTAGGTTCGAAACTCACCACATTTTTTTATTTATCGCCTCCCAAAGAAGGACAATTCTAACCCGCTTAACGAATTTTATATTTAATTAAAATTTCACTGAGCTTCACCATTTCAATATAAAAATTTTAGGATATAATAAACGTTTTGTATGCCAATAGTTAAGGTAACACGTATAAAAATTTTCTTTTTTTTTTCATAATATGTACTTTTTTAGGACTTATCAAGATATACGTTAGTTCGCTAAAAAAAAGATTGTGCAGCGCGTTGGGAAAGGGATGTCCAGTTTTGGGTATTTAGAATTAATAGGCCCCTTAGTACGCTAGCAGTTGCGGCGACACGTTCGATTTTTCCCTAAAAAAATATACGTTTCTTTTAAATGAATAATTAATTTGACGTTGGTTAACAATTGAAGCGATGCGTCAAGTACGTGTTCTGACTTAATATTTTTAAAAATTTAAAAAACGTTGTACGTTAGCAAAATTTCGGCGACGCGTTTAACATTTCTCTAATATAATATAACCTCATTCAAACTTAAAAATAGTTTGACGCTAATACATCCGTTTGTAGCTAGGAAGCTTTTGAAATCTCCGAATATAAAGGGGTTAGTTTTTATGTGATTCATGGGAAAGCCCAATATTTCTTTTATATTTATTCCCTAATTTTAAAAAAATATATTTTAAAACCCCATTTCTTTTTTAAAGAAAACCCTTTGTGCTAATCGTTGACAATAGTAGCGACGACATAAAAGCAAAACAAATTATAAATCTCGAAAACCCCATCATTATGGTATAAATAGAACGCAAATCAAAATAAAAAACCCCTTTTTAAAACGAACTTTCGTGGACTTTGTTTCCCCAAATTTTGGGTACGAAAGGGAGTCAAAATTTTGACTCGAGTTTCCAAAACCCTTTCCCTTTTAAAACTTCCCCCTCCTAAAATGAACATTATAGTTTAAC